>JAGDQP010032297.1:0-21408 GCA_022664845.1 Lepisma saccharinum | reverse complement strand
AATAATAATAATAATAATAATAATAATAATAATAATAATAATAATAATACAGTAATGATTAAAGAAATTGAATATCTCTGAGTGTCGGAATTTTTTCTAATTGTTGTGTTGAACGAGTTCTGAAAACTAACAGTAGCTAATACTGCGTTTTAAATATCCTGATCTCCCTGGTGAGAATAAGCCAAACTCATTACATTCGCTTGATCGTTTTCTGTCTTTAATACAGCTTGCTTATTTTCGTCCAATGATCAGAAAAAAAATATTTTAATTATTTATTTATAACACGTCTAGTCTAAATTTGAATAGATATTGTAATATATCATGCATATGACTGCTGTCAACAACAGCAAACGACAAGAAACCAACAACAACAACAGTTACGTGCTTACGGACGTCACTCTCACCAACGCCATCTACCAGAGTCATCGAGATTTTGGATATAGTAAGGAAGACATCAGAGACATCGAGGTCATTCTATTGTTGGGAGTCATCCTAAATCCTTACCTCCTACCTGCTGTTGGGGTAGGACCTCCTTGACTAATGATATTTCTAATTATCTGGTTCATCTGCACCTTATATACTTCAAGCGAAGTATCCTATGACACGTATTTTCCAGACAAGCTGAGATATAGTTGGTTCCGGACATTCTTTTTATCATCCGAAACAAATTGTTGTTAAGTTATATTGTAATGTATAATTTGTAATAAAAGAAAACGGTTAAGGGTCTAGATCTTGTGTACTGTGATTGCCTCTATCAAAACATTCCTTCCCTACCACAAAGGAATATTACGATATAATTGGAAGGGAAGAATAAGTCAAATAATTGAGAAAAAGCATTGTTGTGTTTTTAATCAAGTTTAACTAACTTGACTTATATCCATGATGAATTATGAACCACTCTAACATGACGGGAAATCTCTTTCAATTTTGAAGAATAATTCACATCCGTAGAGCATCGGAATCCCATGTCAAATAATCACATTTTCTATCCAAAGCGAGTATTTTTCGTTAAAAAATACTATTTTCTATAGAAATTTAGTGCTTTTTTTCCCTTAAGAAAAACTTTCTCATCGAACCAAGAGTGAACATTTCTGCTCTCCTGAAATGATAGGGTTTTGATGAGGCGCAGAGATCAAGGGCCTAATATTATATCACCACGAGAAAGGTCGAAAAACTAGAAAAAAAATGTGGGTTCATCATCATCATTGGTACCAAACAACTTCTAGATTATGTACCTCGGTGGGTCCACTCGACGGGCCCAGGGCCATACTAGGTCCGTCACCTAACCCACTCCCAACTGGGATGTAAACTCCATTTTCCTTTCCCCTCCCCGCGAACAAAAAAATTCAATTGAAAACTGGGTAGCGTTGATTGAAGAGAAAAATAGCTGTATGTTCCGAGAAGCAGAGTTCAGAAATGGGTTGAATTTCTGCATGTGTCAAAGAAATCAAGGATAATAACAGACTGAAATGTTGAAGTGAAATAAAGAGAAACGTGCTAAGTGAATGGTAGCAGAAGGGCACTAGAGACGAGGAAAATCAATTTAAAAAGAACGAAAAAAAGAAATAGATGAGAAGATCAGTAGTTCAGCAACTTTTCAAAACTTGTGATTCATGGCTGACGATCCACGTTTTATGTGTTTGACTTCCATTTTCATGCTTTTTTTTCTCTTCATTATCCATAAATCTTTCTGGGCCAAATCTCTCATTCAATATAGCAATTGAAGATAGTGCAAGACATTCTAAGTGGTGATTCCCTCTCCTGTCTCTCTGCTTCTTTCTTTTTGCGTCACTTTCTTTTTCTCTTTCTCTTTTCCTTTTCTCTATCTTTCTGCCTTTCTCTCTCCTTCCACTTCTTTCTCTCTCTCTTTTTTTGTCTCTTATTACTTTTCACTCTTCTTTTTTCCCTTTGTTTCTGTCTTTTTTCTTCTTTCTTTTCTCTCGTATTTGTTTCTCTTTCTTTTTCGTCTTTTTTCTTTCTTTCTTTACCTTTCTCATTATATATCTCTCTTTCCTTATTTATTTATCCCTTTCATTTCCTCCCTTTCTTTCTTTCTTTTCTTCCTCTTCCTCTCTCTCTCTATTATTTTCTCTTCCTTCCTTTTCTTTATTTCTGTCCTTTTTCCTTTCCTTCTCCTTTCTTTCTTTTATCATTTTTAATTATTTCTCTTTCTTTCTCCCTTTCGTTCTTTTTCTCTCTCGATTTCTTTTATTTCCTTCCTTCCTTTCTCTCTCGATTCTTTCTTCCATTCTTTCGTTTTCTCCTCTCTGTTTCTCTTCCTTTCTTTCATTCCTCTTTTATTTGTTCGTTCGTCTTTCGTCCTGCTTTACCTTCTTTCCTTCCGCCTTTTTATTTTCGTTATTCTTTCTCTGTCTGCTTCTTTACCTCTCTTGCTTTCTCCTCACACACACACTTTCTTTTCTTCTGCAGTATTTTAATTCATCTCATAAAGGCTCTGTTTGAGGGCGTGAATTAACGACTAGAAAAATTAATTTAATAGTCTTCTCTCTATCTCTTCTCTTGACATATTGTAAATTTCTCAGTGTTAAAACTTTGTTTTATGGGGCATCTGGCTTTGGTGTTAGAGAGAAAAAAAAATTCTCCAAGTAGACAAGATAAAATGTAATCGTTGAAGGTTAGTCTATGTGCTACAAGGTGTTTGGTTGCATATTTCAAATGCAGGATGCAGTCTTACTACATCATAAATTACTATTTTCATTAAAATGTTTTCTGTTTTATTAGCGAGTGACGTATTTCTGAACCATTCATTCGAGATTAAAAAGGTTTTTCAAATTTATCTGTCGTGAACTTCTGAACTACCTTCACGTGGAGGGAGCGAAGGGGGGGGGGGATGAAGAGAAGAACGGAACAGAAAGTGATCTAACATGTACGTTTCATGTTTTTATTAGATAAAGTAAAATTAAACTGGTTGAGTATATTCAGCTTGTAGGTAAAACATACATAAAATGTTGCTTCACTTTGTAAATTTATTTCACTTGCATTATTTGTTTTTGTTTCAATGGTTGCCAAGAATTGGGTTTCTAGTAGATTCATCTTTACATATTAATATATTTATTTCTCACGCTATCACAAGATATTAAGTACTTCCTTACTTCTTTCTAATAAAAGCTTATGTTACAGTTTCTGGCTAACAAAGAACATTAAATTGTTTTCCTTTCCTTTGTTAATAAACTCTTTTCGACGGTAGATGGCAGCATGACCTTACTATATAAGCTGTAACTGTAATCAGTGTCATATGGAAATTTGTCAGAAAAAAGAAATATTTAAATGTCTAAATGAAATAAACAAGCAATATTACTAATGAAGAATAAAGTGTTATTTGGATACGTTTAAGCACCTACCTTGTATTTCAAGAAGTGGACAAGATCCGTTAGAAGTGGTCAAATCTTGGGGTCACGCTGCCTCATCCCCTTTCAACCCGAAGAGGCTACGCCCAAGTGCAATCTACAATCGAGTTGTCATGCATAAAAGTAACATTCCATTCCATCTCATTCCAATCCTCCCGCGCCTTCCTTGGTGAACTGTTCCCGTTTCCTCCTCTGAACTTAAACCCCCGTCCCGCCAGAAACCATGCTTTGGTCTTCTGGTTGTGTAGTAAAAGATATACCACGCTCTCGTTTTGTTGATCGTGTGGTATGCCGTGGCCTTAGTTCTTTGACCCTTGGTGACCGCTCCTTCTCTTCTCCACACCTTTTCTTTCAAGGTAAACGTTTTGTGTTACCGGACTCAAAAAAAAAAAAGAGAGAGATTTATAAAAAAATGACTGTTCGCTCGGTCACAAATGTCGTCTCATGCACACCCGATTTTTTTCTCCCCGAGAGCAACGTGAAACGAATCCACCTTTGTAACCTTGAACTAGGGAAATTTGTCGTCAACACGAGGAACGATTAATAAAACCAACCCCATTCTATTTTTAAAAATCTGTTACGATTCTTATAGTTTCTCTGTCTGGTAATGTAAACGATTGGCTAAACGATAACCTCAAATACCGGTTATGTACTTCTGCACATCTCAAATGAGTCAAGTTTTCATCATTTTTAGGCACTTTTAATCTACAAAGCTTTTAACAAATAGGGCTTTACAGGTATGTGTGTGTATTAGTGCATAGGTTTTTACCAGGATGTGTGTATTAATGATACACATTTACTTGTAAAACCGTATTTGAAGACATTGACGGGAAAAGGGGCACGTAGATCAGAAACGCATTTTCATGCAAACTTTGAATTCTATCAGGTTAGTTAACACTTTTTAACCCTAATTCCGTTGATGTCACCGATATAAATATTATTTCAAAAACTTCTTGGGAACATAGAACCTAAATCTTTACCAGCTGTTTTGATCGATGTGCCCTTTCTTCGGCAATGTCTTCATTTGTTCTGGTAGCCTATGACATATGGCGAGACATCAAATTTTATATCAATAGTGACATGGTACCGGGTTCGAATCCTCTGAGTATTGTAATGTGGAGTATTAAATTTATCAATTTACTGAACCGGGTCAGTCCGAGGACTATTAATTATAAAAAATGGTCTATAAATACAAACCTTACTCCTTGACATTGAAAATTTCTTGACCGTATTTTTAGTTTACTTGTATTAATTTTAACATGTATGATGGACGAAAAAGTGGGTAAATTCTTACAAATATTTCACCTTAACAAAAAGAGTGAACTAAATTCCATTCTGCATAGCACAGAATGGAATGTCTCATTTTGATTCTCAATATCTCAGAATATCTTATATCATTTTATAATGTTTTTAGCATTTCCTTCTGGGAATGTGAACAGAATCAGGGGGCCCAGCGGTATGGAAAACTGGGAAAACCTAGGAAAGTCAGGGAATTTAGTTGGGCAGGGAAAAGTCAGGGTATTTTCTTTAAATCATTAAAAGGTTAGTCAATTTTAGTATTGCTTTGTGTTCTGCCAAATGTGTTGATGTTCCTTCTGATGGAGGGGGGGGGGGGGGGGGGGTGTGGCATGCTTTACGAAACTTGTGTTGACGCTACAAACGGTCGGTCTCTCGTTACCTTTAACCTAATCAAAGCTACTTTGTATTTCATACGTTCACCTTGCTATTGCGTGTGGACGGTAAAATTAAGCTTACTTTTATATTTTGCCTTAAATTAAGGTGTCGACAACAATCTGGAAAAAATGTATTTTTAATCAGGAAAACCGAGAAAGTAAGGGCATTTTTTGTTACTGCTCGCTGGACACCCTGAATTTTTCTCAGTTGGAAAAAAAAATCCGGAAATCGCTAGAATATTCTAAAAATATTCCTATGGTATATTCATTATTCGTAGCATATGCCTAAAATATTGCTACGCTGTGTGGGATGGTACCACAGCCTAAATACAGCCTTGGCTTGTCAAGTAGCTTTCGATCAAAATGGGTGTCAGCAGGTCAACTACATGTTCCCATGTTGCTTTCCTCTTCGCTACTTTTTTAAAGTGCAAGTAACTACCTATTTGGCGTAACAGTGGTTAATCAAAACCGATATTTGGAGTTGCTATCGGTAATCGAACACGAAACCCTTGACTTCAGAGGCAAAAGCAATAACCGCTTGGCCTAAGCAGGAGCTCCTAATGCAAGGATTAGGAAAAATAATCCATAGCCAATTTCTGAACCAAATAGAGTATTTAGGAAGGCACTTGTCCTCCAAGATACTTTATTTTTTACTTTTTGGGATGAAAACGGAAGGAGCAAGAAGGATGAATAACAGTAGGAAGCAAAACTGAACTAATAAACAGAAAAAGAAAACGAAGATTAGGTTGTTTCCAAGACTCGGCTCGTATAGACAGATGCCTTCCTCTAATTAACCTGTAATCACGATTTTTCAGTGGTGAGGTCATGAGTTTATTTTTTATTTACCCCCCTTCTTACATCACGATCTGCTAACAGCTTCATGGATTCCTGTGTATACTTGCTAAGGCGTGGCCACCTACCTTTCGTCCAATTAAGAATGCGCCTTCGGCTAGAGTAAATATCGTAAGTGAGCAAACACAAGAATGAGAATTCTTGCAATTATGAATGTATTTAATTTATTTCGTTTCTGGTTTCAATTCTCTTCCCCCCAACTGTTCCCAACTCTACTCTTCCCTTATAACTCTAATTCCGATGATTTTATTTCGCTTTTTTACGTTTTGCTCCATACGATATGAAGATAGATTTCGGTTCATGTTCCTGGCGTGGGGGTTGCGGTCGTGAGATTTACGGCTGTGATACTTACAGAAATGCAACCGCAAACCCCATGATACCTTTCTTATAACCGATAACCGTAAAATGGAAGATTTCTCCCAATTGCGAATTCTACAAGCGCAGAAACACACGTATGCTTCACATTTGTTTTTACTCTTGCTGTTGCTACCCGAAATCCAATTCATGGTTCGCCTGAGCCAAAGTTGCCTAATGGTCTTAAATAAAATTGAATTCTAATTTATCGCAAAGTTCCCTAGAATATATGAACCGATCATGGTTTGTCATTTCTTCCTTTGATGGCGTTCTAAGGACTGAACCTACGTTCAATGCATACAATGACAGGGATCGAACCAGAGTCCTCTTTGTTACAAAAAGACTAGAGAAACTATACTCAACAACCGTATACCATTGACAAGTATTTATACTGGAGAAGCTGTTGAAAGAGTAACCAGCAAGCTTTTCAGTTGTTGGTACAGCTGTGGTCAAAAGTATTGTCGCATGTCTGTTGGGAATGTTTTTTTTTAAATTTGCAATGATGTCTCCCGTGTGTGACATCAACTAACGACAACTAAACGTACGATTAATAGTTCTTATTGCGTTGCAAAAATATCACTCTCCGCATGAGATAAAACTATACAACTTGGTAGATTTTTGAACTTAGAATATTTTGTCATGAGAAAAATACATTTTTGTAAATATTGACCTCGTTTGACTACATATCACAGAATATTATCCTCAAAAGTGCTTCATGTGATTATGCATAATGCCTATAAGTCAACACGATGTTTCAATATATTTATTTTTAAAATAAGAAAAGTCAGTTATAGACATACAACAAGACTTTTGTCTATATCTGTACCATACGGGTGATTTTCTGGGGAAGAAACCTGCGAGAGACTTAGTCACAATGACTTGTAGGTTGAGCCTGCGCCGATTTTTCAATATCGTTTTGCAGTATTAATTATTTTACAACGACTTTGTAAAAGAAAATGTGGGTTTATTAAACATTTTAAAAATAATCTTGTTGCACACTTGTAAGAATCAATTTTTGATCATTTATTTTATACTTTATTATACTAATTATGTACTGATTACTATTTGAATTATACTAATTATATACTGATTACTATTTGAATTATGATAATTATATACTGATTACTATTTAAATTATACTAATTATATACTGATTACTATTTGAATAATACTAATTATATACTGATTACTATTTGAATTATACTAATTATATACTGATTACTATTTGAATTATATTAATTATATACTGATTACTATTTGAATAATACTAATTATATACTGATTACTATTTGAATTATACTAATTATACTATTTGAATTCTTCCTCGTTCACTGTTTGATACAGAGTACTGTGCGCCAAAAAGCGGTTTTGGTAGTCTAGTAAATAAGAGGGGAAGTAGACTGAGGGGGGTTAATCTGTATTACCCCTTTCCAATTACATCTTTTACAGGGTCACTTACAATTGATTTTAAAGTTATAGGAAGATTGCAGGGGCCATGATAACTATTTCAAATATGTTTTTGTTTCCTTTGACAACAAGGGGAAATAAATTGGGGCTGCTATTCTACAATCGCAATGGCTCCGGTCCCTTGATAGGATCTTAGCCACGCAAGCATTATTTTTTATAAAAGGGCTTGCAACACTGACAATTGCAGTGGTTAGGTACGGGAAAACTCATAATACTTTTCTTTTGTGTCGAATGCGAAATTTGGCGCACCGAGGTGTAACTGAATGGAAGCAATTTGAATAATTGGTTTAAAAAATAGTTTTGCAACACTGGACTGCTGTACCAGTCAAGAGTGTTCTGGCGGCCCTGACCTTTCCAACGACACCTCATGCATCTGTAATTCCTGAAATTTAATTTCTGCACATGGACGGACGGACTGAGTGGTATTGTAAGGAACCTAAAAGTAGAAGAAAAAGTTTAGCATATATTTTCTGACAGTGTGTGCACGATTCATAGCTACATATGTTCCCTGTACTTTGTTAAAATACATAGAGACTGTACAAGCAACCGGAATAATTTTGATCTCATCCTTTACCTGCCATAACCAAAATATCAGAGAGGATTTCATATTGAACGTTTGACGGGTGTTCTACGGGCATTATTTCTTACATAATAATGTATGGGGTTTTTCCTTTGTTAAAGCGATTAAGGAATAATATAAAACCGTTTTGTCATTTCTTTAACAGTCCGGAAAAAGGAATAAAAAATAAATATACACATTTTTTTTTTTGCCTGAGATTTCATACTGACACGAATAGAAGCCGCGAACAATACGTTAACTGATGTTCTTCCCACGGCAAAATAACACTCCCAACACAGAACTTGATCAGTGATCCACGATATTGGCCCATTCAAGTCATAAATTGTGGTTCTATAAATGTTTTTCAAAGATAAAGATGAAGGAAGAGGAAGATAAAAAAAAAGGATTGTTGAATCATTGCCTGTGAAGACAGACACATTATCAGGATTCAAAATCTTAGAATGTTGCCATTGTCTGTTGTTTTTCTTCTTCTTTATCTCTGATTGTGTGTGTCTGATAACTGCATACAGTTCCTCTGCCGCTGCCAATCAATTTATTCATTGCTGTTCATTTGCAACCATTTAGTGCTCTTTTCATCATCCATCTTCTTCTTCTTCTTTTGGCTTTTGTATTATTACACCCTGTTGACTACATCCTCATTACGGTTGCATTGTGAGTGTTGTAACAAACGAATATATATTCGTTCTGTAGTTTGCAGTGCAATAGCTTTTCCACTCGAACAGTTTGAAATTCGGCAAAGTTCCCCAACCCTACGCTTCACAGGGAAAGGAAAGAAATATATATATATACATTTTTTATTTATTATTATTGCTACGTAGACGATTGTGTATATAATTGGGTCTAATTAGATCACGCTGAGATGTTTCTATGTAAATCTCAGCATGAGAAAATGTTTTTCGTCTTCTGGTTTACTGCTGTTAGAAGAGAAATGACTGTTTGTATGTTTGTTTGTTATGATGTTTTTGTGTTTCTTTAATTCGTTCCGGATAGAGTTTCAAAGTTTTACTTTTTTTAAAATATCATTCGTAACCTAACTGGGTGGTATCTTTTATTTAGCAGAAAACCGTTTTGTGGTCTCCTTGTTGAAAGCAGGACTCTTTTTCTTTAGTTAAAAGAAGTAAATCTGTGAATGTACAGTTTATTTATTGATTTACAAAACAAACGAGAAAAATCTTAGATGTCGTGAGGTCTTAGGCCTACTGTTGTGGTTTTGATGTTGTAAACGATATACAATTTCCGTTTCGTTAAGAGTTTTTATACTGAATGATATGTTTAAATATCGTCTTCAGTGTCGCGTGTCAATCGGATTCTTACGAAATCAATTTAATGTATAAATTTGTTTACTCGTTAAGAGGCAACGGTACCTGCCTTCATGGCCTACAAAATAAGTTCCACTTTAACATGGCTTTTGCACATTTCTAGGAATGTTTCATCATCACGATGTTTTAAATAAAGGCTCAATAGCCCCTTCAATACAATATATGACATTGCAACGGTAAATAAGTAAAGTCTTCACGAAGTATTTTTCTCTTAGAAATAAAAATTATTTTAATAACGACGTAACAACTTTCTTATGAAAATTTCGTCTATAAATAATCCTTATTTCTACAAAGAAAATACCTCACAAGACATTCACTTATTACTATCACAATACTATCGCAATAGGTTGAAGAGGCTATTGAGTCATTGTTTCGAAAGAATCGAATGAAACCACGATATTTCTACAAATGTGTGAAGTGCAGATCTCGTGGCCAGGTACTGATGCCTCTTAACTATCGCAATTCCCACATAGAACGGAGCTCTGTTGTCAAGTAGCGATAGTCAAAGAGCAACCCTGGAGTGGTGGGACAGCTTCTAATCCAGCTGATGTTGGTCATCTGTATGCAGATTTGGTCAATCCTGCCAGGCGAATCTCAGCACGGTAGCCAGAAAATACCTTTGTTACTACCATAGACCTCATAATAATGCGTCTAAGGGGCATTTTCAAATAATAAAAAAATCACTAGTACATTTTTATACATAACAGGGAAAATATGAGGCATAAAATATTTATACTTTGCTCGAAGACATGTTAGACTAAAGTCCGCTTTTGTGCAAACTATGAATATTTTATGCCTCATATTTTTCCTGTTATAAATAAAAATGTACTCGTGATTTTTTTTATTTGAAAATGTCACTTAAGATGTTTGTTCGCTCATAAGCTTTAATTATATGAAATACTCTGCTTTCGCTGTTCTTTCGATGAATCTCAGATCGTCACTGAAGTATACAATACTGTTTAAAAAAATCTTAGAGTAATTATTATTTCCAGTAATATATCAATCCCCATCTCTTCTACGATATCAACTCGATTACTTGTACTAAGGATCAGTGTTGTCAACAATAATGAATTGAAAATAGCTAAACAGCAATCTAAAAGTAGCTAAAATTCTATCTTACTAATGTTAGAACTTAGAATGAGGCATGTTTGTCGCTAAAGTATTCACAAAAGGTAGCTAAATGAGTATTCAAAATAGCTAGTTTTAACAACAAAATCGCTAAATTGGCAACACTGCCAAAGATGTCAATGACTCGCTCGACTTGATCATGATCAATCTTGGGTCGAGTCGAGTCACAGCTCGAAGATATTCTTCTCTCGAGTCGAGCCAGTACCTCTTCAAGTTGATTCGTGCATAGTACTAGCTCGAGTTGAGCAGTTGTATCCTGATAAAATCCGTCCAAGTTATTGAAGAATAGGTTGCTTCAAATTCAATATCTGACGTCATACTGAAGGAGAAGTAGGACTGAACGATGCAGCAGATTATGACATCTTACCTCAAGCTTGATATCGATTGTGAACGAAATTTAGTAAGATTAATCTTATATAAGGTTCAATAGAAAAATTATCAGGAAGTATTCTATTTTAAAGAAGTAGTCCATTGCAACGTGCTCAAGTGACGCAAGCAGAGTCATACACTGCGACTCAGTTATAGAGAGTTGAGTTCGAGCGGCGACTTGACTCAAACGTTAGACTCGCCGCTCGAGTCGAGCGATGACATAACTAGTTTGAAGATGAACAAGTACTTAGCAATCATCGTAAGACTAATAACACAACGGAAGTGACGTGATGGCTTAACTAAACCATTTCGCATCATTTCAGAGTAGAAGCCTCCATACTAGTAGACCTTAGAAAGTAGAAGTTCGAGAAATCTCCACTAGGATGTGCTAGTTATCTCCAGAAATATCTATGTTTTGCGTGTCAGAAAAATTTGTCTATAACGAGAGACTTCTCAGCGGTGAACCGTGTGCTGAGATTAGATCAGGATCGAGTAAATTATCGATGATTCGCTGCATGAAGGCAAGAATTTCTATCTTGAGAGCTATTAAGCTCGAAATTATTCTAAATTTAATTTACGTAAACGCATTGGGCAAATATGAACTGCTGTAGCCCATAAAAGAAAAAAAAGCAATGTTACATGAAGTGTCCCAGCGATCACATCTTCCGGAGATAGGGATATCTAGGCATTCGTCTAGTGGAAATGAGGAACAATGTAGATCCTAGAACAATGTTTTCTAAATGGGGGCAAAAACAAGTGTAGAGTTCTTACAGTGCAGGAATGTAAACTTTGTAGTTTATACGGTTAAATGGTATGCAGTATTAAGGTAGAAAGGTATGCTTTCAGAAGGAGATTATATGCAGTAGTGCATTCGCAAGAAGATGATAAAGTGCTTCTCAGAATTTTAAATCTCCTTCATACAAGACAGGAATTGGAACTCCTCCGCGAATGTGTACCTACAATTTATTATGACCAAGTCCCTAACCCAACTTACACTTTGACCAAGAGGTCGTTAAATCTCACTTGTCGTAGTTTGTATGACGGGAAAATCACCCACAATAACAAGCGCTTTTTGCTTGTCACTGACAGTGACAATCCAACGAGAGGTGTATTGTTACAATCATCTTACTGATGCACCTAGAAGATGAAATAAAGCGAAGAAAGAAAGAAGGAATATGCGAAAGAAAAGAAGAATGTTGTATGCGACCAAAAAGCCCTTCCTGACAGCACTGTGTTATAGAAGACATGTTCGTAGTGATGAATATTAAATGTTTGATGTCAGCATAATGAAGATTACAATTTGTTGTTACCTGTGACCAGTGATTTAGCGGGTCAGAATGGCACGCAGTAGATTTCTGGCTTTGTTGACTTGGAGATGGACTCTCATGATATATGAGGATGCCTCGAAGAAGGCGAAATAAATTATGAAAATATGTTAAATACTATCTGTTCGTTTGCTGTACTTAATGCTTGCGAATCCCCTATTAGTACTTGTGAGACAAGGAGGAAACGTGGAAGTATAATTCTGCCATCTTATGTTCACAACATGAACTTATATGATTAATGATCGATTTACACATAATTTGTAGCTGTGTGTTTCACTTTTTTTTTAATTGAAAGAGTTTAATATTTTCTGCTCGCCTAACCCTCCAGGGCTGAATGTGTAACGTTCAAGAGGTAAAAATGGAACTATTTTGTGTAAGGCAGGTATGGCCAACAGCAGGCCCGCGGGCTACATGCGGCCCGTAATGTAATGTTATGCGACTCGCGGTGTTAAGAGCTATAATTTGAAGCATCTAAAAAAAACGTAGTCACTTCTAGATTTTTTTCTTAATAGAGCAGGGATTTTAAAAAAAATCCATAATTTTGACTGAATTTCACTACATTTGCGATGTAATCTAACCTTTCAGCTCAGGAGTCCAAGATGAATTGTTTTTACACGGTACAAACAAACAAACAAAAAAAGTAACTATATTATAAATTGTTCAATATATTTTCTGTATTTTATGGTAATTTAATATTTGTTGATTATTCTTTAGTTATTTGCAAAGAGTTCTTCAAATAGATCGCAGTTCGCGTGTATTAGTGCGCGATGAAAATTGCCCTTGCATACGCACACGTATAATTGATTTTCTGTATCGTTAAGACCAAATATTTAGTTCCAAATCTTTAAATCAGGATAAGGTCTTGAATTTATGTTTTTTTTTAAAAAAAAAGAAAAAGCAGCAAAACATTCAGCGTGAAAAAGTATAGAATATAATTAAAACTGATGCAAGATATAGAATATAACAATATTAACTCGATATAAACAAAATCTCGCGTAGACAAACAAACGTGGTCAATAATAATTAATGAAACTAACTAGCCCACTTGGAAAGATGTGAGTGATGTCACGACGTAACAAGTGAGAAGCAGAGATGACACAGCGGACAGTGAAGAAATGTTTAAAAAGTTCAGCTTCTCTGGTAGAATTATTCAACCACTTTGTACGGCACGCGCAATTAATGTTAAAAAACAACAGATCAGTTTCACTCATTTCTTTCTTCTTCTTCTTCTTTTGCTTCCCATTCTGAGTTAGATATTTGTCCTGTTTTCTTCTTCTTCATTTCATTTCAAAAGTCTGTGCGCTTCTGAGAAGAAAGATTTTCTTAAGACGTGTATTACGTTGACCTCTGTTCAAGAGAAAGGGAAATTTTTTTCTGGTTTGTTCTTTCTTTTTGTTAAGAAAGTTTGGATTGCTAAGCCCAAACTTTTTGGACACTTTTTATTCCCTGTAAAATCCTTGTTTGGGTCATTGTGTTGGTGTGAGCCATCACGTGTTAGTTACGGTTGCGTATTGGGTGAAAAGCTACACCTTTTTTTAAAAAAAGTTTTGATCTTAATTCTTTACAAAACTTGAATCTGCGTTGGCTTGACAAAAAAAAAAAAAGTAATACAATTTTGATCTACTGGAAGAAAGAAGAATGATCTTGAAGGGTTTTGTTTACTTCAATCGATTTTTCCCTGGGTATGATTTGAATAGCTGGGTTTGAAGACTCTTTTAGATGAAAATGTCAGATCACAAATTATGCACGAAACTTGTTCATTCATACGGTGTCAGTTCTTAGAATTGTCCAACAAATTAAGAAGTTAGCAAACAAGAATTTAAAAAACCAAAAACACAAGTTGAATCTACGTTGCCAGTTGAACACTTTTTATGGGAAAGAAATAATCATTTGTACCGTAAACCTTCAGAAATAAAGTTACGAGGGTTGATTGAAAAGTAATGCCTCCATAGCTGTAACTTTTTTATTTGGTAACCGATTTTCAAAATTCTTTTTGTACCTGATAGCTATATGTATCTTCTATGTAATGCACTATTCACTTTTTGACGTAGTCCAAATCCCTTTCCACGCACTTGCACAAAGTGGTGACTAGTCGGACAAACGTGTCGGAGAATTCCGAGGGTTGTCGTCACCAGGATTGAATGGCAGCTTTCACCTCGTCGTCAGAACGAAAGTGATGTCCTGAAGGTGATTTTTCATCTTTGGGAAGAGGTGAAAGTCGCAAGGTGCAAGGTCGGGGCTGTACGGCGGATGCGATAGAATCTTCTTGACCTGAAGGCGCTGTAACGTCTCTTCTGTGACACGACTTGTGTGCGGGCGGGCGTCGTTGTACTGAAGAAGAGGATCCAAATCTTTCCGGACGCGATGCAACTGTGTGCGGAACTTCTTCAACGTTTTCACGTTTTATCGTGGTTCAGTATCAAAAGAAGCCAATGAGCACGACACCATTGAAATCCCAGAAAATTGTCACTTTCTCGGCAGATTGGAGCGTCTTGAACATTTTGGGACGTGGAGATATGCTACGGCGGCATTCTATCGATTGTTTTTTGTTCTCGGGGTCAAACTGATGCGCCCATGATCCATACCCCGTGAGAATGCGCCGGAGAAAAGCCTCATCCTCACGCTCATACCGAGCCAACAGATCCTGGCAAACTTGCTTCCTGCGCACTTTGTGCTTTTTCATGAACATTCGATGGACTCAACGAGCCCACATCTTGCGATACCCCAGCACCTCGGTTACGATAAAGTACACTCTTTATTGCGAAATGTTGAGTTCTGTGGCGATCTGTCGCTGTTTGATTCGACGGTTAGATGACCGATGCTGGTCATCAGAAACTGAATGACGTTTCGCTGCTTGAACCTAATCTCAATGGGAACCAACGACATCTGGGAACAAAGGAAATAAGTTCATTACGTAGAGCATAAATGTAGCTATCAGGTACAAAAAATGTTGAAAATCGGTTGAAAAGTTAGAAAGTTACAGCCATATGGAGGCATTACTTTTCAGTCAAGCCTCGTTATCTCTTTTGTGGTTGGCGAATATATTTGGTTTCATTCGCTAAGATGAGTTTTGAGAACCATGCACAAGACACAATGTAGTAGTTGTTTTCTGTGCAGTTGCGCAGTAATCACTTGTTGCTACAGTTGATGCGAGTGTCCTGTGCCCTTTATGCAAATAATCTTCATTAGTATTATGCTGAAATCGGCAGGTCCTTCAAACCATCGGTCCATTCATCCCGATCGTGCGTTTTTTCTTTTGGATATTGTTTTCTTTAATAGATCCTAAACCGTTCCTTTATTTCTTTTTTTTTTGTGTCCAATTCTATTTGTTTTTCGCCGATTATGTTCAGCACTTTCTCGTTACGCATCTTATGTGTCCAGCTGATCGTTTCGATGCACCGCCATATCTGCATTTCGAAGGTTCCAGTTTTCTTTTCTTTTTTTTCTTCTACAGTTTTTATATTTTGGCTCCATCTACATAGCACAATATTCCATAGAACATTTAATCAATGTGTTTTGGTCTGCAGAAGGGAGTCTTCTTAATCAGTGCATCTTTCGCTATTGAATTCTAGCATTTATTACTTTTCCCCACTTCGTATCCTTTAACTCGTTACGTTTGGCAATTGCCCAATTGGAATGCATACCTAACATGCAACCTTTCACAAACTGGAGAAACATCATCAACATTTGAAGCGGCCGGGGGGAAATAATGGTAACCCACACTGCTGAGCATGAACTGAGATATTATGTTCGGAAAATTCATTCTCCCATGCTGGCTTATGTGGATCCCGTGGCCATTTGTTGTTTTTAACGTTAGCTTTTCTCACAGTCAGTACATATGAGTGTTTCCATTCTATTTCTGCACTCAACTCATTTTTTTTAAAAAATAAGGGTTACCATTGTTTTACCCCGGATCCTTCATTTGTCTTATACGGTAGGTCCTTCGAGGCAAGTCTAATCAGTGATGGAAATTGATTTTTTTTTTACTCGGGGAACGCAGAGAAGGTTTACCCATACGAACTGCAGATTGGAAGAAAAATTTGTAAGAACAACACAGATTTTTTTTCCTGTAGAACTGCAGATTGCAAAAAAAGAAGAAGAAGAGAAACAAATGAAACGGGGACGCAGAAAACTTTTGCGTATGGGAATTGCGGATTGTCAAAACAAATAGTAAGGAAAACGCAGAAAATTCTTTCTTATCGAAACCACGGATTGAAAAGAAAACTATGGTAATTTCCAATTGCCATGTTTTGTTTGTCCTTTATAAACAGTGGAGCAACAAACTTCAATTTTACTCTTTTATGATGTACCGTACTAATCAAGACTGAAATATTGTTCTGATGTACGATTTGTTCTATATTCGTAATAAGAAGCACAAAGGGAAGATTTTTTTTAGCACTTTCTTTCAGATGTTTCGTATATTTTCTGTGGGAAACATTAATGACTGGAGTTTATTTGACCTTTCTGTATACGAATTAGTCAATGATGGGATTGAAGTTTCCCACAAATGATGGCTAATCATACTTAAACTATCACCCACTCGTCAGCTCCACCTAATGGAGTTACATGTTTGTAATACTTCTGGATATTTTAAGCTTTCAAAGAATTTCGATAAGTGGTTACAAAGCCGCCCCTCGGAAGCATAGAAAAAACGCTTGTTTGTTTATTCACTGTCGGAGATTGGGATCCCCCAGGTTCTCCCTAGACACAGTTTAGTTTACTGGGGAACGGCAATCCTCTACGTTCCCCTCATTTCTAACATTGAGTCTAATTCTCTCTATTTACCCCGATCTTGCATCTTACTTTTTGTTTCAGCATACGATTTAGGGCCAGTTCTACAATCGACCGCTAAACTTCTAGTCAGCGCTAAGTTGAGGTGAATTCTCATTTTGCGTACTCTCATTGGCCAAAACCAGACTTGGCCTAAACTTAGCGCTGACTAGAAGATTAGCGATCGATTGTAGAACTGACCCTTAGCTTCCTTAATAATGTCAAGGAGGTGTATTCGTCTTTATCTCAACCATAGTTTCACGTGCGTTCCTCAGTAGCCAGTCTCTCTGCAGCAGATGTGCTTTACTGGAGAAAATAAAAACCAGAAACGTTATAAAATCTTCTACATTTATGATTAAGGCTACAACTAGGGTAATTTACAACAGAAATATATTGTTCGATATTAACAGTACCTTGGAAATATAGTGGGTTAAAGTTTGCCTTCATTTCTGTTCAGGAGTACCTTGTACCGTAGCACGGTGGAGCCAGAAAGAACGTCACGGTGCTTGTAGCTGCGCAGAAGCAATGCGCATTTTGTCGATAAAGAAATTATGTTCTGACGTTCCGAAGATCTCTCATTTTTAGAATGGCCGGATGCCTTACATCAAATGTATGTAACTATAATTTTGTATTCTTATTTCTATCTTTTAATTTATTTTTGTATTACAGTGTCTCGTAACATTAAACTGTACATGGCATCTCTAACTGGAGATGTACATCTCTGTTGAAGGTACACAAATAAATAAACCACTCCATACGCTACGCTAAAATGTCAATTTTGTGCTACAAATTTCTTACCAATATTTCCACTTATTTACTCATCAGTTTAGGTGTCCTTTTATTTATTAATTTTCAAATCAGAACTTTTATATTTCATATTATTTAACGGTTTTATTAGCCCTCAAGGTGGTAAAAGAAGTCATTAAAATTAACATTATCTTTCTCATTCTTGGTATATGTAATCACATTTAGAAAATGAGCTAGAGACTTAGAGACTTTTTTTTTCCAAGCATAATATCCCAAAAGTTCTTGAAGCGTATTTCCTTATTGTCATAACTTACTAAAAATTATTTTCAAAATATTGTAGCGAACAATTCCCAATATTTTTGAGGTAGGCCTGTGCCAAAAATTATGGTAGAGCTGAAAATTTTAAACACTGCGTCTATACTAAAATAGTCAGTATAGGTCAGTTTTAGGTGTCAGTTTTAAAATATACAGAGGCACTACAAAAGCTTCGCAACTACGATACTTTCTTCATATGACACACATTTCCAAAACTTATTAATATCCAAAAAGTGCCAATTTGCTACAAATATCATCCGAATACGCAGTTATTTAATTTAACTATCTTACTATTATTTTTAAGATCTAGATAACACCATAGCGTTCCTCAGTTCCGTTCCATAACTCTGCTATAGCCCAACTGACAGAACAAAATATTGGTCTCATATATATCTTAAAATGTCTTCAGAACATTACCCAAGGTTTTCCAAACAGATAAATTAAAAATTATTTCTAATTCAAATAATGTGTTTGAATTCTTTATTTACTAATTTCATTTTTCTCTTGTTATTTTCAGGTACGTATTCGATTTTTTCTCACTTCTTCATATTAAATAAAATTAGTTCAATTTTGGTAAGTACATTTACTTAGTTATGATTTATAATTGTTAGAATTTATGAAGATTGTACAAATTATTTAAAATTATTTTTATTCTTTAAGTGTTCAGTTCAACTTGATATATTTACTAGTTTCTATACAATGCAACTTCATTAATCCAAAATGAAACTGTACATTTCTAGAATTTGACATAAAATTTGTTATGTAGAAGTCAAATCGTAATATTCATTTGTATCAAAATTACCCTACGCCTCCACTTATTTAGACAGAGTTCGGTTAAAGATTCCAAAGATATTTCTTCCTGCAAGAGAATGTTTTACGTACTGTAAATACTTTCTAAGTGTTTCTTCGAGAATATTTTATTCGGGGGACTCGTGGGAGGCTCACGAAATTATAAATAGTACATATTGACTCCAGTGTCCTACAATAGACCCTAATGTTACTTAACAGTATGTTTATAAGTTGTACTTCCTTAGTTAACCTCAAAATAACGTGAACAATATTTAGTCTATAGAATGTGCTATTATATATGTATTTCAGTATACGCAAAAGTAATACAAGTGTTAAAGATAATTCTTTCGAAGGGCGGTTGAAAAAGCCCTGGTAGCAAAGCCACCCCGAAAGCATGCCTGAAAGAAACAGTGGTCTGACGTACACTGTAAAAACTGTCCCTTTGAATAGTGGGTACAAAATATCGATTTTCTACCTACAATTTTTGAGAGGCAGTGGCCAACCCAGGGTTGGGTTTAGAGGGGCGGTTCTTTGCTTCTCAGTTCTTGGAAGGGAACAGATTAATAAAAAAAAACCATGGCAAAATATGAATCCCTGTACCCATCACTGCCTCTGAAAATTTTGGCGGTATAATGTACTCACAATTTTTTAGAATCAGTGACGGGCACAGAGATTCATATTTTACTATCGGGTTTTTTATTATTAACTGGGAGGCAAAGACCCGTCCCTCTAAACCCAACCCTGGGTTCGCCACTGCCTCTTAAAAAGTGTGGGTGCAAAATCGGCATTTTGTACCCACTATTCAGAGATACAGTTTTTGCAGTGTAGGATGATTAGAGCATATTACTCATTCAATTCGTTTACTAAACTTCCACTACCGATGGAGTTTCTAAAATATTGTTTCTGGCAACATTGACCTTCAATGGGACCAGAACAAAACAGACAGCTAAGAACCATAACCTTGTATTGTGGTTGCAGCTGCAATGGTATTTCGTTCTGAAGGAGGAAAGTGTCATGGTGAAATGAAAAGCGGTTTTTCCTGGAATATTTTGCTTTGGCATTCTCTTGTTTTTCTCTTGCACTATAGGCCAATCTTTTATGGTTTGAGTCGTATAATTAATGTAAAACCATTCCATCAGAAAGTTAAATTGTATTGCAAAATTAAAGTATAATGATTTGCTTGATTAAGAAAATAGTGATATAAAAGTAGTACGGAGAGGTGAGTAGGAAACGGCGTATTAAATTTGCAAAATCATGTAAAGGAAATTGGAGGTAAGACGAGACACCCTTTTTGTATTCTAGAGTTCTTTATGAGAAGAATTTTATTCGTAGTGCAATATTTCCGATATTTCCCATGTCTTTTTACTTTGATCTTTCCGCTATACATCAGAAATGTTACCTCAACAACAGGTAATCAAAGAAAAGACAGATTTATAAACAGCAAGCTGTAATTTGGGACAAGGTGGAATTGATTGTGGGGCAATGACAAAATATAGAAGAACATACTACAATCACATTTTTTTAAAATATTTTTTTATCTTGTTTAAATTCTGATTAACGACGTGAACAAACTGACGACGGGGACCACAGTTTTTCCTTATTCCTTTCAGTCGAACCCCGACAAGGTTTGAACTGCAGGATAAATCGCCCAGAAAGCGAACGTTGTAATCTTTTGGAGAACTGGTGATCCATATATTGTTACCTTGTAAACAAATTGATATATTTACTTTGATGGTGCCTTTACTAAACCAATCGAAACTTCAAACAAACATATGTTTTATATGGGTACTAAACATTTGAAGATGGCACTTAGAACACAATACTAGAAAGGATCTTGGAGAGTTAGATGTTCATGGTAAAAACTGGCTTGATCTTCCCCAGGATGGAATCCAATCGCAAACGTTTGATACTGTGGCGATAAACTGACGAGTTCCGTAAGCCATAGAGTTAGTTAGGATGGTACGTAAAACACTGATGAAGTTCTGACGCATAAAATAAAAAATCTTATCGATATACACGTACCATTTTTCCCCTCTCGTTTTTTTACCATTTCACTTTTACAGCAAAATACGATTAGAATGAAAGATTGCACAATAATTCCACAGCATTAACTTGTGTTTCATTTCTTCTAGAGTGTAGCAATCAATGAATGAGGCTTATATTGAATTTTACTTTTGGAATATATTCGCTAAGTTACATTAGCGAGTAACAATTTTAAAATACAGTAAAATATAAGCCCTCGTACTTCTAGGTTCCAAATATTGTGAGTTGTGTAATAGTGCACCCCCACTTCTTTGTTCCTTACTTCAGAGAGTGTCAACTGATAATAATAAATATTATTTTGAAACAGTG
>JAGDQP010032295.1:0-21409 GCA_022664845.1 Lepisma saccharinum | reverse complement strand
TAATCCTGGCGATCACTAAAACTTATATCACCGTGGCCGGGATCATATATAGAAACCAAAGAATTCGTTTCTTGGTTTCGAGTGATAGGCATATTCAAAATCTCCAATTCCCTACAAGCAATATTTGCAAATAGTAGCAATTAAAAAAAAAAATATTTATTAGACGTTACATTAAAGCCTTTTACATAATTATTTAACCTATATTACAAAAGTTAAAATGTTTGGTTTGATGCCACTTACATTAATTTGTGAATAATAAAATATTTTTTTAAAAAATCTTTCAATGGCAAGTACGATACAGAATATCCTGTAGGTATACATTATATATAATGTAATATTACTTACAAGGCGTTATTAAACAAAGTACAATATAATAGAAATTTGAAGAAGGTTATCAAAACAATGTCTACGGAACCTTTAAGAAAATATATTCCTACTTTGACGTAATTTTTATTAAGGCGCGAATTTCCAAGTAAATACATCTAAGTACTTAAAAGATCTCAAAGCGTACAAGCATTCATTAATTTTCTTAATAACTAAATCATTACAAGCAGTTCATCCAGTAGGGGAACAATTCTCAGGCTATCGAATTTCCAGTTCAGAATGGAATGGAGATCATATATTAGTGTAAAAACTTTGAAAATCTTCATTAAATACATTAAATACGACTTTATTCCAATCTGAACTGAAGTTATTTCATTGGTTTACAGTTGATTAGAACCTCTGTGAGTTTGAGAGGGCCTTTAATCAATCGAAGGCAAATTTTTTACAAGCGTTCAGTTGTTTTAGATTAGTACTAAAGAATAAGGTAGCTCAATGTATGCAAAATTTAGTGATGGCAGTAAAATTTAATTTCGAATCGATTAATGTCGAATTTAAGACATTTTACATTTTCGTTTAAGATTATTGTCTGATTATTTAATTTAAGAAAGGGATCAGCAGCTGGTATGGTATGCGAAGGAAGGATAAAAACTTTTTGTGTTTCCTATGTTATAATTCATTCGATTTATAGTATTTAAAACTCCATTATTGTAACATTGAAAATGTTTCAAAATTAAACAGTCATATGCGTAAAAATATACATTAAAAAATCTTGTAACTAACAGACTTTTATCATCAATGAAGAATTTAGTACCAAGAATGGAGCCTTGAGGAATACCTGAACATAAATGTAAATTTTCAAAAAAAAATTCCAGCTACCATTGTGGTAATTTTTCTCTAATATAAAAAACTTCGAAATCAAGTACCTTGAATGAGAGTTATCCAATAAAACTGATCATTTTTGAATGCATTACAATACGCCATTCGTTTATGATATTTTGTAATACTAATTCGGAAGAAACTCCCCTGCTAAATACGAATTGACAGATAGTAAATAGTTTTTGATAGTGTAAGTAGGTAATTGGTCATCTACCACTTATTCCATGATTCATCTTTAAGTTGAACTTAAGGATACGTCTATAATGATGTCCAAAATGTTGTAACTTATTTCTTTAATTTTCTTTTATGGACTACTAGCTTGAAGCTTCTCATTACCCATCCGAAGTCCGCGCCTTTACCGATTGGATCACGGGACTGGGTCTGTTAAAAATATTTTGATTTAAGGAAATAATATACTGTTCAGCAAGATTATTAAAACAAGTTTATAGAAGTTAACAATTTAATAGACATTTTCAACTGTTGAAATTGTTACTTTATTTTTGTAGTTTCCGGAAGTATGATGGCAGCCATTTTAAGAAGGCAATAACATGTCACATTGAGAACGTAGATAACTGCAGGTTCTTATTCTGTTTACTCCATGTCTACACAATTGACCTTGATTCGTTTGCAGTTCACGCCCTCCTTTATCAAATATGTCTAGTATGTGTCTGAATCATGAGATAATTTATGAATTAAGTTACAACGATAATTCTATATTCTCAGCAAACAGGAAGAAAACATGCAAGAAGCAAGAACTTTCAAGAGCAATATTTCAAATAAGAGTTTGTGCATTTCTCCGTAGAAAGTTGTTAATATGGCTGTCCTCTTTATACGTTCTTGTGCTCAATCTTTCCTCCTTTCTTTCTGTAGAGCCTAAAATTGTTTATTACTTAAATACAAAAGAATATCAAACAAAGTGCATTTAACTTATTCTACTCACAGGAAACAATGTTTCATTATATCTCCATTTCTTCTCGCTTCGAGTTAAAATATTAGTGTGCACCGGAAACGGAGACATCTAGCGATGAAAGATTTAAACTGGGAAAGTTAGTTAAAATTTCTCTTCCTTCTTTCATATCTCTTCTCAGACAATGAAAAATATACGTTGCGTTCCTTTATTATATATAAGAAAATTATGATGGTGGGACTGTTCCACTGCTCTCATTATGACAACATATATGAAGACTTGTAGACAGGCTTAATTTACTTGGATATATTGGCGTAAAAGATTCTTGGTTGTCTTCTACTTCCTGTGATTGACTGTCAAGTATCAATTTAAAGCAGAATTGCAAATAAATTATATGTTATGTCTGTTAATATATTTAATTACGACACGTGATTTTCCTGCCATGCAAAAATGACATGCTTGTCCTTTGCATCTGCCCCCTCCGGCTGTTTATTTATTTATGCACGGTCTACTTCCTTAAACAAAAGAATTGCCTTGATTTGTTAAATGGATTGTTTGTTTTACGTAGAATGAATATCAAGGATCCTTGCCAGGATTTTCAATTTGAGGAGCGAAAAGTCAAAATTAAGGGGTGGTGGCAATTATTCTCCCGTAGATCCTGGTTAGATCTTTACACTTACCAACCCAGGAGATAAGAGAAAAAAATTGAAATAACGCACAACCTTTCTTTCAACATTGTCAGTTTCAAAATAGAGAAATATAAATAGATGCTAATAAGTTCTGAGCTTTACTAAAACTGTAATCGTGTATGATTGAAACTTACGAGCTATTCAACATTATTCTTTTTCAAGATGAATACTTTATGACACATTTCTTGCCACATCTTCGGGCCCACCAGGAAGAAATGTTTTGGGTTGGGTCTGAAACAACTGGCTTAAAGTTGCTATCACATCTTCGTGAACAGAAAAATGCGTACCCTTCACGTGCTTCTTAAGATTAGGAAACTGGTGATAGTTACTTGGCGCTATATCAGGTGAGTAAGGTGGATGTTCCACGATTTAATCAAACTTGATATCAAACCGATTTTTATTTTTTTGCATTTGACGGAGGCTTTGGATACAAGGTATTGCCTTGTAAAAGAGCGTTCCCTCGACAACATTCCCGGGCGTTTCTTGACCAGCTTCTATCTCCCTTCCTTCAACAGTAATGTGTGATAAAAGTGCTGTCACTATGCGATTCCGTTCTAGATATTCCACAAACGCAGTTCTGTCTTTGTGCAATGGATGTTATCTGCTTAGTTACAAACCGTTGCATACAGAACTTCTTTCGTCGGGATGGTCCTGAATGTCTCCACTATTCTGACTGCTCTCTGTGTATTTGTAGCGAACGCAATATCAAAAACACTATGAACAATAATTTGCTGTAAATATGATCTCATTTTCATTCACAAGTTACGGGATAAGAAAATTTGGGAAGGTCCCCCCTGAGGTGTGATCGCTCTACAACTTCTATAAGCGACCTCCGCATGCATACATGCAAGTACAGCCTCTGTCGCGGGTATGGATGCTACGGTTTCCATCTCATAAAGACATTTACCGCGTGTCAGGTTGTGTATAACAGAAAAAAAGAAGACGGAAAAGTGAGAGAAGAGTTTTCTTGATAGAGGGGGCAAAGCAAAATATGCAGTGCTGGATATTCTGTAAAAAAAAACCTGATCTCTTCTAACTACTGATTACTTTACCTGGTAAACCACTCATGCTTGAAGGGCGGAGAAAACTAGGTAGAATCTAATTTTATCAGTGGCGCATCCAATCTGGCAAATGTTGTTTTGGTATGCAAATAATACACACACACACACACATACAGGGCATAGCGCGTGCGCGCAAGTTTGGAGAAGGTTATCTGATTGAGAAGACACTGAAGGGCTATGGTTATTATTAGTTATTTGCGTAACTACTTCACACGCCTTCCCCCCCTTTTTTATCACACACCACCTTTGACACAAAATTTTATTATTATTATTTATGAAAAACTACACTTAAAATTCTGAAACAAACACTTTATTATTATTATTCTAATTTAGCTCTGAATCTAATTTAGCCTAGTAGTTACGTTTTGGGTTACTATTTTTGCTTGCAACATTCTTGAGAGTGTTATGCATAAGAACATCTAAATGTAGGGTGTTTCTCCGGTTTATGAATTTATAACAGTTCCATGTAGATTGTAGGGGTGTATTATGTTTATGATATGATAAGATCCTGTACAAGTGGGTTTTGTGCGTTAACCGTTGTTAAGGATAATCTAAAGCAACAATCTCTAACAAAAGATGGCAGCACTACCTCAATTATATATCTAATGTATTTTCACTGTTACACGAAATTTCCTTGCTGCTCCCACAAATTCAAGCCTAGAGAGTTCAAACTATCAGGGAAGAAAGTTCATAACCAATTCAAGAGCATGGTCGATGCTGATTTTTTAATTTTCTTTTTTGTTCCTTGTTGAAAGAGCTTCATTGTTATAGGTTTCGATATTGACAGCAACAATGAAGCGATTTCAACAATGAAGGAAAACGAAAATAAGAAATCGGCATCGATCATGCTCTTGAATTGGTTATGAACTTTCTTCCCTGAAAGTTTGAACTCTCTAGGCTTGAATTTATAGGAGCAGCAAGAAAATTTCGTGCAACGATAATAATACATTAGACATATACGGAGAAAGTGCTGCCATCTTTTGTTGGAGATCGTTGATTGAGATTATCCTTAAATAGAAGGTTTCTATCAGTTCTGTGATATGTTCTTTGATGAGCGGTATACCTATATGTTGCTGTAGTGGGGCCAGTCTCGTGTATCGTGGGCACTTCGTGATTATTTTCAGTACTGTATTCTGAAAGGTTTGCAGCTTGTTGATATGTGATTGGGCAGCATGTCTCCATGCTGGTGACGCTTATGTCAATATTGGGCGGATTAGTGCATTGTAAAGCGTCGCTTGTAGTTCGACGAGTATGTTTGTCTATTTAGTATGGGTTTTAATTGTTCAAGCCGTCCGAATGCTTTACCAATCTGTTGTATTATGTGGTTTTCGAATGTAAATTTATTATTAAGTGTGACTCCTGTACTGTAAAAACCGTACGTACCTCTGAACTGGGAATACAAAATTGGAATTTTGCACTCCCAATTTTTGAGATGCAGTGACGGACCCACAAATACATACTTGACCTTCGTTTTTGTTTCTATTAATCTCTCCCCTCCCAATAACTGGGAGGCAAAGAACCGCCCTTCTAAACCCAATCCTGGGTTCGCCACTGCCTCTCAAAAACTGGGAGTACATAATTGGAGTTCTGTACTCCCAATTCAGAGATACAGTTGTTACAGTGTAACGTCATATCTTGTTTGTTGTCATAGGAACAACATGCTTTCGTTGCCATGACAAAAGAGTGGAATTGGAACGTAAGACCACAGAGAAATTGCCTGCATTCTTTAATGTCTCAGCATTTCCTCCTGACTATCAAAAACTTTCCTTCCTGACCGATAGATGTCTCTAAGAGCAATAACTTATTTTCCAAAAGATCCTGGTAAAACCAAATTCTGTGATTGGTTGAGCTTTTTCTGTTAGTTGCGAAACTGAAGTACGAACCAATCATAAGCTTGAATTTGTCAGAATATTTAAGAAAATGAGCTATTCACCTTAGAGACATCTACTGGTGATGCAAAAAACTTCTTGGAAATCAGAAAAAAGAATGTATATATTTATAAATGGAGGTTAATTCTCTGTGCTTGGCCTTAATCCGTCTATTGTTCGTATTAAGAAAGAAAATAAGATGCATTGGAGAGAAGCAACATGTTCTTACATTATCAAAACCGAGAAGATTAAAGTGAAGGCACTAACATACATTTATCACACGCGATTAATTAAGTTACTTTCAGGCGTGATTGGTAGAGCGTGCTCTGATCGTGGAATGAAGAATAAAGACGTAATTTCCATAACTTATAGGGCATTAGCCTGTGTATGTCAGTATTGTTTCACTCATATCGTATTTGCGAAATTTTCCAACAACATTGTACTTTAACTTAACAATACACAAGTATTTTGTTGCTACAGAAAGGATGAGTCCCTTTATAAGGCCAGTGCTGTATTTCAGTCCCACAAGACGCTGATTTTTTTTTTTCAAAGTGCTTTGAGCAAATTTCGGAAAACGTTCGCAAACGTCTGTACTTGTCTAAATGTCTGTGTTTTGTCTGCGTATGCTGGCACTGTTACGATTTTGTGAGATCTGGTTATTTGTTAACTTTCATACGAATCAGGAATTCTGCCAGGATTGTCAGTTTCGGGGGGTGTAAGGCCAAAATATGGGATGTAAGAAGAGAATTCCTGATACGAATTTAATTCTAATATTAAACTTCCAATTTTCTTCCAATGTCTCAAAAATGATTTTACTATGCACATCTAGAAAGTAATTTTATTTATTTATTTTGTATACATCTGTCATATAACTGAGAGAAGGCAATCTTCAGTGAGTACTGCCGTAGATACAATGATCAGGGTCGGATCAGGGTAATTTTTAAGTGTTATTTAATTCCACTACAAATATAATTACAATATGCACAATAGATGGGTGCTTACATTCTTATATAGAAAATCAAATCATAGATCACCCGAGTTACAATTAAAAGAAAATATTTTTATTTATTTCTTTGAAGAACATTATTGTCTACTATTTTGGACATTTTTGAAATAATTGTGTAAACTTTAGTTTTCATTATTAAACGTGTAAAATTAAAGGTTGCTCATGTTGTATCAATAAACCTCTTCTTACAAGCCAGTAAAAATTTGTCAGGTGAAGTTCCAGTGCTATCAGATTTGTTTGCTGTTGAAAGACTTCTACAAGGGTGTGATGTGTAGTATCAAGTTAGAAGGAACGATTTCCCCTTTGGAGGGAGCGGGGGAGGGCATCTCTGAGTAAATGTCAATTTCAAATGATTAATACGTAATATACTCATAAATCAGGATTAAATTTTCTATGTGCGAGGAGCATATTTTATTTGAAGTGAAATGAAATTCTTCATAAACTCAGCAATGAACTCGATACTGAGATAAAATTCGTACTGCTGTTTCTCAATCAAACATTGCACAATCGACAAAGAATTGAAAGAAGGGAACAAATCCAAATTTTGTTCAATATATGAGAGACAAAAGGACAGGAGAGAGAGATGAAATATCAAATTATCAACCCAGTATAATGCAACACTTAAGTTCACAATAGTCAAAACGGTTAATGGAATCAACTTGAAACTTCCACGTTATACTGACTAAACACCATTCTCATAGCCATAAAAAAAAAAAAAAATGCCATATACAAACCAGTGTTGGCAGATCAACATAAATCTGATTTTTTGTAAACAGTATTATGTAGACTACTGCTTATTATATAAATTTAAAACACGCATAAAATAATGAAATAACTTTTGACATCCCGCTGCAAAAGGAAATGTTGGTGTGAGTTTGTGATGGTTTCCTTATGAGCTGAAATCCCTGAGAAGTATCATATACGATGTTATTTGTAACCCGTGTTGAACCTTGGTTGACATCTGAACCCGATTCTAGAAAGTAGAAAGACGTATTTTGTAGAAATATTCCGTATTTTTCAAATGTGTAATTTGGATTTTCGTACATTTTTGTTAATTAACCTTTCTATTTAGGGAAACAGCACCAAAATCCTACTCTTTTCTAGTAGTACAGTAGAGACATGCTTCCACCATTTGCAGTAACCTAACCAGAGAACTGTGTGTTGGGCAGTCAAGTTTGCTAACAGTTTGAGTGTCATTTTTAAAAATAAAATATGTGATCTTCCATAAAGTTTCGGTATTTACTTCTATTAACGCATCACGAATATCGAACAGGCTAGGTCATTTGTCGCGGGGGTGCCCACAAACCCTTAGTTATTATACCGCTATAAATGGACCTAAAAGAGAGTTCCTCTCATTATTACACGCCGTTAATAAGAGGACAACTCGCCTTTATACGTTAGATTTTACTTTAAAACTGTCGGTGGTCAGCTTAAAAAGATTTTACTGTATTCTAAATATAAAAGATATTTCAATAAAAAGTATTACATTTTCAATCACTACAACAAGAACTGTCATGATAATTGTAACGCCAGACATTGACATCAACTGCCATGCTTCTTGATGTAGCTTTATTAAAACTTTAATAGCACGTACTTCAGTTCCTGGTACTGCCTGGTGAAATGTTGTGAAGTAGTCATTTACAATACAACAGACATTCATACATATATCTACACAGTTGATTGTAAATTCCAAGGAGCTTTCTGTTTACAGAGATGCATTTTCTAGACTATACGCTGTGAAGCATATGCAATATTATTTGTATATTGTTGAAAATTACAAAGCATTACCTTTCTTATGAGGTTCTTCTTTATTACTTATGCTGCATAATAGTATTAGATCTAACAAAAAAAGAAGAAAGATTTATGTTTTTCCGTATTTTATTTTCTTTCCTCACACACAAAGCCAATGTGATCATAATGGGAAGAAAAAAATCACGTGTGTGCATCGTAGCCATAAGACGATGCTTGTGTTATATTAAATTATATATACTTTGATGTCAATGTCCCATATGCAAATTGATTCACTGAGCGTGCAGTATTTAGTTAGACACAGCTTTCATGGAAAAAAGTCTCAACCATGTCTGTTACGATGTCTTCATATTTATTCACAATTCCGGAACAAATCAGTGCGATTCGTTAACGTCTGATAACTATCTAATTTGAACGAACTAGTTAAGTGATTAACCTTATAAATATTTCCTTACCTTCTCCAGTTTAAACAACTGGTGTTCGAACTCAGCTATATTTATGATCTCTTTGGCTCACGCCGGAATAGGGTAGAGGGAGGATGTGAGAAGGAAGGTGGCCAGATTCTGATTTGAATGTACAATCCCGGTATTATTCTAGTGTGATTGGGAAATAAACCTGGATAAACCTCACAGTTAGCATGGATTCGAACCTTCCAGAGCTCAGAGCCTTCCGAATGCAAAATCAACGTTATGTTAACCGATCTACAGCCATTCGGTAGCTGGTAGCAGTGGCGGACCCAGGGTTAAGTTTAGGAGAGGTGATTCGGTGGAAAGTAGGAAGGACAAGTCGGAAATTTCTGTCATTTTTTAAAAATCCATTTGGAGTTATGTTTTTAATTAATAACAAGTTATGTATATTCTAACATTACATATTACAGACATATCATATCACATACGCTATTCGGTGGGTTTCACCAATCTTCGTTAAGATTTGAACGAATCCATTAGTTAACGAATGTAATGGTTTTCAGAACGGCTCCATTTTTCAACAAAGGTTGATGAAACCACCGATTTTCTCACAAATAAACGAGTGAAAGATAAAATCAAAACTTTACATGTAAAGAAGAAAGTCTGATCTCCTACTTTTGTCCTTTGAAAACCTATCATTTTATCAATAGTTGCAATTACATAAAAATGAGTGTTGCGTAGAGCCTAATCGTGTGACCCGATCTTCACTCATGCGAGGTGCACTCCTATGCACACAATATACAAAATTAAAGAAAATTAAGAAGTTGACTTTGCACAACCAAAAACTCACAATTTGTAAAAGTGAAACAAATCTTTCAGTAAATCAGCTTTCATCCAGCGTGCGCTTAAAAGGTGGTGATATTTCAATTTAAACAGAAGGATTTACTCACACATTTATTTATTATTTGTGTTAACATTAGTCCAGGCGTCTTCAAATGGCGGGCTCCAGTCCGGATTCGGACGTTGAAGTCTTTCTTCCCGGTCCTCTACGGTTTCATATGAATATTAAATATTTATTTATGGACTTTTGACATCCTAATCTCAGACCGGGTTGATACGACGTCAAGAGTATCATATTTCGCTAGTTACAATTAAAAAATAAAAATAGAAGTGTAATGTGAATTCATGCTAACAGACGCCATTTTTTACATTTAATTTTTTCGTAATTATTCCATACAATTGTAAGGAGTAGCTATAACCGTATTGTCTTGCTGTCTTGTTTGAATTTATTTATGACTTTTAGGCATATATGGCTCAGGCCGCGATAGGGTAGGGGAAATAATGCAGAAAGAAGTCCGCCAGAGTCTAAGGTGAAGATACCATGGAATTAGGCTAATATGACTGAGGAAAAACTCTGGAAAAAGTCAGTCAGGATGGTCAGCTGCTAGTATAAACCAAGGACTTGCAATGAGAAGCCAAAACTCAACCAACTGAGCTACACTTGCTTGTTCTTATTGTCCTACCTTACTCATACGCGATTAAGGGATCGTTCAATTATTACGTATAAGTGGGAGGGGTTTCAAGCTTTGCTTATTTTCACTGATAGGGTGGAGGGGATCAGAGCAATGCTTAGGAAAGATTGACTTTAAAATATATTAGTGTAGATTTAAATATATTTTTGGGCTACGAAATAACGGAAATTCGACAAATCTTACGTAAGCACAGGCAAAGGGGGCGGCTATATACTATTTTTTGTTTACAAGAGGGAAGAGATCTAAATTGACAAAAAAATGTACTTTTGAACGTCCCCTAACTATCTGGACTTATTATTGCGATATTAGTATCAATGCAGACTCCAGGAAAAAATAACCTGCATTAGTCCATTCACGCCCCGTGAAAAAACACTATTGCTCACTATTTATATCATGGATCTTAATTATTTATATTAGTCCACCGACTATTATAATATAGATATTAGTCTACTCACTCTTACTGCACACGAATCAACAGAAAGCACAATATTTATGTTCGCAGTTATAAAACTGCTTCTATTTATTTATATGTACTGTTTAAGGCAAAAGACTGTCTGTGATGACAGCAAGTTTCTTCTGCGTCACTCACGCCGGGATTTCTTTCTTTTTTGTAAAAATGGCTTCATCAATGAGTATCTCGGGGAGAGCGATCGCCTCCACCGCCCCCTCTCGGTCCGCGCCTGGTTGGTAGTAAAATGAAGAGAGACGGATGACTCTCTCTCTCTCTCTTGCAGAAAGAAACGTCGTAAGTTATTTTGTTAATAAAATTTTTTTGTTTCAGTCCTGAAAATATATGCAAGCGTTTTCTAAAGTTGGTGGACAAACGTCTTGAATAAATTCTACAGTCGAGTCGATCTTTCAAACTAAAATACGTCAACATTGTGTATAAGTTCCGCATTAGCAGATTTACTGATGCCTGCTAAACTGTGTTTTAAACGTTCTATGCTCTTTACACTTACGAGGGGTCCAAATTTCTAAAGTATACTTGTTTCCAAACATATAAATCCTAAGAATGGATATACGCAAGTTAAAGTACACACTAAAGTTGCTGTTTATTGCACTTCCAACCTTAATATGAAAGTCACATTACCCAGTTTCGAGTTGTAAATACGTATTTAGCTGATATTAATAGAGCGTCAGGCATGGGAGCATTGAAGGAAAGTTTCTACTGTCATTTCTAAATACACGATACATAATGACAAGAGCAATCACAGGAAAGTAAATCTAACATGGTAATTATATTTTGAGAAGAAAAATGTTACCAAATTGTAAAAGAAATGCAAAATGAAATACATCTGCAAAATGATCTATAATATCTGGTATACCAATAAAAAATGTTCTCTCAACAAGATAAGCTTGTTCCTAAATGCAGTGGTCGCATGTATAAAAAATCAATGTTCAATTACGTCCTGTACATTCCATATGTGCCCAATCATTAAATGATACGCATTGAAACCAATCTTCTTCTGTGGGTATCAAGCAAATGATGCACACTGTGAAATCACTCTATTCACCGTTTGGTGTCTGTTTTGTAACATTTTCCACTTGATTTTCAGTTAGCAATTCCCGACGTTTTTGAACACACGTACCAGTTTCAGTCTTCTTCACTTGCATTGAGTCCCATTCTTCCGTTAGAATTCCATGCAGTTTCTTCTTACAGCCCTCTCTTGATTACTTTTATCATGTCATCCTCGGGTCAATTTCCTTTAATATTACCGTTCATCTTTGCAGGAATGTCTACAAACTGCCAATAAAAATTCTCTACATATCCCGTCGAGTCCTTTGCCTGTGGTACTGGGCAAGCTACTACTGTCCGGTACTGAGCAAATCACACTTCCTGGTCTATAACGCCAATCTTATGGTCTCACGCTTTTCATTTTTATTACTGCTGTGTGTTCATAGTCTACTGTACTACAAATAAAATTAGTGCAAATATTTATCCAATTACTCACCAGGCAAGGCAGCAGACCGGGTAGAAAATTAGTAACAACAGAGCTCTACCACTCACTGCACCCTCATTCATCAATAGAAGAGGGAAAACTTGCCACATGTAACACAGACTTTTACGTGTCTCGATGGATACAGCAGTCAACACACATCTGCAATCCAAGGAAACTAATATCGTTCGGTATCGTGCAAGTATCCCCTAGTGTCTGGGCTGGACTTTAGATACTCCCCCGAAACGTTCCATCAGTGATGGCATGTGAATTTACGTTATATAAAAGTAGTTGTAAGGTTAGCTAACCGTTAATTAGTTACTGGTACCTTAAGACATCCAACCGTGAGTACAATTGGGGAGCTATTTGAATAAAAGAAATAGCGGGCTATGATCAGAAAAGTCAGAGACAAGGCTAAGAGGCGTTGGCTGATCACGTAACCCTATATTTGAACGTGAATACAAACGTCTGACAAACCAAGGTCCCGAAGGGACCATCGTGCCACCCAGTTTAGGTTTTTACCTTAAGACATCTTTAATTTGGCTTATGGTAGGATACATTAGATCAGATCATTGCCTTAGCCGGGAAGCTTTAAAGTTCATTCAATATCTGTGCATGGCTTTTGGTCGATCTCCTCCAAATCATTTTGTGGCCTACGCTGATGATTATTATTATATTGTTATACTGAGTTAGGTATATAGCTTACCTTCGCAGTCATGGTTATTGCGGTAACCAAAGCATTACTTCTTATACTGTAGTACAAGGAGAACTGAGCTCTACTTTCTGATATATTTGACTCGGGGAGTATCTATAGTTAAACCGTATTGTAATAATCAACATTATCATAACTCCAAATAAAACACAAGTATGCTTTGAATCATTGATCATAAGTCGTCACTGTTTATTGTATATTTCTCAACTATCTAAATACCAGTAGTAACACCAGTAGATTCACATGAAGTATTCCTCTAGATAAACATTGGTTTCATTCCGTAACATTATTGATCAAGCTTCCATATTCTTGCTAATCTTATACTTACACATATATCGGCACATTTTTAAATACAATTAGTATTCGCAGTGCTCTAAATGGGGAGGGGCACAAGGGGGAACGCCCTACTCTTACCTCTTTCATTTTGGATTTGGCGTACTCCTACCTTTTTATTAATGGAGCTCATTGCCTTTACTTTCAATAGCCAATCGCCGTCACTAGGTGCAGCGTACCCTTATCTTTTCTAGCCCACTTCTGCAACCGTTCCTTTACCTTTCCTAACCCACTTCGAGCCCTGAGTATTCGACATAAAAGTATGACCATATACAATTCCCAGAATATCGAACAATGGTCACCTTTTCGGAGTATTTACATTAACAACCATTCCATTTCCATTCGTTGGTACATCGTCTATGAGACAAACCTTAACAAAGACATTGATGATAGCAAGTAGAACTGAACACAAAACTTGAAGCACTTGAATTTAAAAAGCACTGAAACTTCCATATTTGAAGACAGAGTGAACGACATATAGAAGAAAAATATATGTTTAAAATTGTAATTAAAACCACCTGAGAGCAGATGTCAGTTGAAGAGACTTTAAACTGCAACCAGGTCAAAGATGGTAGACTTTTACAAATCTTCATTGTTTTGTGATTTAAAATTGTAAGCACTGAACTTTATATAATTCAATGATATAGAACTAAAGTTTCAGTCGTATTAATCATTCATAACTTATAATAACAGTTATATAATAACTTCAAAAGGAACAAAAACTAATGACAATAACGAACACTATAGAGATTTAAAACAAGACAAAATGATAGGGGGGGTTACAAAACATGCCATACTGCCCTGAAACTTACAGAAGCCTGTTATATATATATATATGTATGTATAGAGCTCCTGTGTAGCCTAGTCGGTAGCGCGCTCGACTTCAGTGCGAGCGGTCCCGGGTTCGATTCCCGGTGGGGGCAATTGGGGAGCTGCTGTGAATAAAATACAGTGGCGATCACAGTGAGAGCTTCGGCCCTCCTCTCCCAACCCGTCTGGTCAGCGTGGGAGCAGTAGATCAACTCCTCCCTTCGGGGAGAGGCCTCATCCACTAGTGGATTGAATATGGCTGTGATTTATTAGTTATTATATGTATGTATATATATTGGAAGAAATTATTTAATGATAGACTTAATATAGAAAGTAGGCATATGAAACTGGCTGTACATCTCAATAAACTACTTGTGGTTGACTTCATCAATGGCAGCGGTGACGTTCTCTCTCAGAGACAAAAAAAGAAATCTGGGGCCTGAGATCTTGAGATCTTAGTGACCATAGTTTGAAGATAATTCGATCTTTGAAGGAGCTGAATACAACTCCCAGAGACCTTGTCTTGCTAGAATTAACAACATCGTAAATTGATGTCATCCAGATGATTCAAAACTGTGTTAATAATGTTTTAATACACGGCCAAAAAGAACATCAATGCTACAGTTGACGACATCAGCCACACTCAGCTTATTCAAACATTCTGAAATACGAAGTAGACAGGTGCTACCAGAAGGAGACGAACACTTGCAGCATTTGTCAGGCTGTGGTGCTTCAATGGCAGAGCTCTCACCTCTGGTGCTTGAAGTCATCGGTTCGACCCCTCCTCATGCAATGTGGGCTTTGAAGTGGACAAACACATGTGCATGGGTTTTCTTTGGGTTCTCCTGTTTCCTACTAACTTCTTCATTCCACCAATTTATTCATCATCATCCATCCGGTCTGAGCCAAAGTTGCGTAAAGGTCTTTAAAACTAACTTCAAATTGAAATTCCAGCATTTGTTATGTGATACGCTGAACATTTCTCAAGGTATGTATCTTTGCCATAGTTACGTTTGCCTATATAGTATGCTTCTAGTACTCGATGATTAGGGACCTCCTGTGAGTGAAATACTCTGTAGTTTGGCCATTACATTTGAGATAACCTAGACCTTGAATTACTACTGTTTCTCTAAATTTGGTGGAAAATTAAGCATTTAAAGATTCTGAATTTAATAATTGTATGCAAATATTTGATGTTAGTAACTTTTTATTATATCTAAAATGTATCGATGTTAAGAACATTTTTTAAATTTGAAGAATGAGCTATATTAGGTTTACAGTTTATTCATGTTTGTAGATAGAAGTAAAGCATTTGACAGAGTTTGACATAGGTTAGTTCAGGCTTGTTAATTTCCACATCAATGAACATTTTAGCATTGTGATTTCATTTCTCCCGTAAGACACTTTCTCAGACACTAACGGTTACGCGCCGTGACCTTGGTTTGATTTTGCATAATGTCGTTAATTTTTTGTACACAAAGCTTTCCGTTGCTTTTTTAACGGACCCTTTTCACACAGGAGTGCATTGTTATACGAAACCCTGGGACCAAATCCTATTTTTCCCACTGATTCAATGACATATTTACACCTACATTTGAAGATATAACATCGCTTTTTAGCAGCGTGCAAAAGACAACTTCTCTGTTGTAGCTATATGTGAATGTCCTGTAAATTGTAGTCTTATACCTGCTGCCGTTACATGGAAAGATCTGTTAGTCGTTAGTATTCGGTGAGGATCTCACATGTCAGTTCAACTTCAGAGTAAAAAAAAAAAAACATGTTCCCAGAAGCTAAACAAAGTGACTTATGTTATACACATTCGCTGCCAAACAGGAAGAAGTTCAAATGTGCGTGCGCTCGTTGATTCATCACCATCTCATACACTTATTTTAAAAAGTAAACAAAAAAAAAAAAGACAAAAAACTATGTCAAAAGCTTGTTCCAACCAGGTGTGGACACGATGAACGTCTAAAAAAGATTTTGGTTACAAGGTCAAGAACGAAGTCATGTTTGACTAATACAAGACGGCACAAAACTCTTGCTGCATATTGTAGCAACGGAAATACGTGGTTTTCTTACACCAGTTTCTCCAGTGATAATAATAATAATAATCAAGAGGCGAACTCATTTGATAGAGCGCTGATTTTGCATTCAAAAGATCGTGAGTTTTTACCCAGCAATGCTGACAGGTTTTCTCTGGTTTCCATCAGTCACATCAGGCAAATCTGGTACAATCTTCGTTCGTGAATAATAATTGATTTCCAATTCTTGTCTTTCTTATTGTTGTTGAATTTATTTATGGCCCTTTTGGTAATTTTCACCGGGATAGGGTCGGGGAGAGGATGTTGGAGGGAAATCGATCAGGTCGTAGTTTGAAGGTTACATGCAGGTACTTGCTTGGTGTAACTGAGGAAAATTCCTGGAGAAATCTCAGTCAGGATAGGCTGCCTCCTGATAGGACCTTCCGATTGCTAAGCCAACTTCCTACCAAGTAAGATACAGCCGCTCGATTTGTAGTTATTACTGTATTGTCTTCACAGTAAAATGACGTATGAACTGCATTTGTTAAATAAATAAATAATACTAGTAATAGTAAACCATTTTGATTTCTTAATATTAAAGTTCTTAAAAAAGCACTTTACCAACTACTGACCTCACAATAAAAGCACTACAATTATTTCCTAATCGTGATAATCCAGATTAGTATACTTAGGATCACACAAATATTATAAACAACAAAAAGCTAACGTAATATATATATATTTGTTCGCAGAAGTGTAGTGCACCCTCCAAGAAAAAGTAGTTCTTATCCTATCACCCGTGGTTTTGTGTCAGAATATTGGCTATTGAGAACATTGTACGAATATAGAAGACAAGCATTGTGCTGTGAGACATATTGCAACATTTTACATGCTCTGGTTTTCAGTCTACGCTAATTGTCGTAATTTTAGAAATGTTGTCTTTTTACATATAGTGCAATATACAAGCACAGCAAAAATCTCCGTGTCAAATTAACTACTTCGCTCTGTTTGCCGGAGCCAGAACAAGTCCACATATTTTTTGGTGTATGTGGTTAAGATCCTGATATTCCAATCAACTAAATTAGTAGACCTGTCTACGGTTACTTTCAGAGCTGTGTTATGATAATACCTCATTGTGTTGTTTAGTTACAAATTACCAAACAGCTTCTATGCATACCAAAAATTCTCCTGAACGTGAATCAATATCGTAAAAGAGTAGTATTAGGGTAAGAGAGGATAACGAATGTTAGATGCTATTGCCATAGTTACCACTGTACTTCAAGTTTACAATATCAAGAAGGGTGTTCGGTTAAACTCATTTACGAGCTTCGACTTGATAGACATTGTGTTACATGACCTACCTCGTAGTTCATAGCCCTTTGCTGACTAGGAATTGTTTGAATACGAAGCGAGGAGACAGTACCTTGTCCATCACCCAAACAGCCATCATTGTCCTCTATAAAGAAACACTAACAATCTTCCTTTATGACGATAACATAATGTGACAGCATTCACTCCCACGAGAAAGTTGTTATTCTTGTTTCCCCATTTGTATTTTCAATGTATGCTACTGTGTGTGTGTGTGAGAGAGATAGCGAGATATTACAGTTATTAAACTCTTCACGTAACCTTTCTCTTCCGAAACACACATTCTCATCTTCATCTTCAAAGCACCTCCTCTGTATTTTTCATTTGTCATACCTAAAGTTTCTGACATACTGAAAGAATTGCTCTGAGAAAAATCAAAATCCTTGCTTAAAAGTGTTTGTTAAATTTTGAAGTGCGTTTCTTTTATTTATATCTTACGTTGATGGTTTGTTTTGCTGTTGATTTTTATAACCTCCTAATATTTCGGTCTAACTTTCGATCATTTTCGTACTTATAATTATTATTTAAATAAATCAGATACTAGTTTTGAAAATGTGTGATGTCAGTGTACGGATTACATGTCTCAATACGTCTCCTTCAACAATTATTTATTTACTAACATGAATACGGATACATTATAAAGGACACTAATTTTGTAACAAAGTTAGCACTAGTAAAAAAAAAACATTTAAGAAAAATAGTTTGTATCCTAGTTTTCTCTTTTTCATTCTAAGTTCTTATTGCATTCATATAAATTTACTTTGCAGAGAAAAAATTCTAGAACAGAGTTATAAGAATGCACCGTTAAAAAAACAACTTTCTTTAACTTGAGGATAAAAGTTCAATAATGTGTGATGCTATTCTTACAAATGAGATACCGTCACTTTCATTTAATTTGAAATATCAACATGTCGGAATGGAATTAATATGATCACAATTGTATTTCCAAACTGACATGTTTTTATTTCAAATTAAATGTAAAATATAAAAATATATCATTTATAAGAAAAGTTTTACTCGGTGCAAAGATACGAACTATTTTCCTCAAGTTTAAGAAAGTTACTTTTCTATAGTGTACAATAGTTCGTAATGAAAACGAACACTGAATTATACTCAGTTTTGCTGTTTGGATGCAGAAATTATGATGGTAACGAGTATTAAGTCTGAGTAGAATATTCCTAATTCTTTGATTCAATTTGAAATACTTTAAATCTCTTTCATCATCAGAGACTTAACTCTTTTAACAGATAAACTTTTATTTCCTTTCAAAACCTTATCATATCTAACATGGAAGGATTTGTTCGAGGTCGTCCCCGATTTTCTCGGGCATTTGTGGGCTAAAATTAAGAAGAAACAAGTTCTAATATTGTCGCCTTGGTAACCATGAGGTCTGACGTGTAACGCTACTGTCCAAGAGGCTTCGAGTTCTAATCCCGGCTAGGGTATGGATGTTTGTGCATTAAAAAACATTGTACTCTTATAATCGGGACGGGTCGAAGTAAATTACTAAAATGGCTCAAAGAAAAGGAAAATTTTCAGCTTATTTTTAACGTCCGAACATTTTGTCAAATGAATCTTGACCTTTGAAAAACAATTTTACTACTTTTCTTGTACTTGTTATAAAACAATCCCCGTGGTTCACTGTTTATGGTCATGGACTTCACATTGGCTCTACGAGGAGTCCTAATGCCGATCATCTTGATCGTGGTTTTCCAAGATTGTCTACAGTGTCACCACATGAGTGCTAACCGAGGCTTTAGCCGCTGTCTTTCCTTTTCTTCTCCAGAAAAATACTTATTCTCCGTCCGAGGGACCTCATTACTCAAACTTTTAAGGGGCTTGGACTATAACCGTTTGTTTAGTTCCATAAAACGTAAGTTAATTACATAAAAAAATAACTTTTGAATAAGGCTAAGCTGTAAGACATTGGCTCCAGATTCAATACTCATTTTCGAAAGTCTTAGGTTCTAAAACATTTTACCATATACCTTTTATATTTCATACTGTCCTCTCTAATACACGTTGTTAGTATCAGAGGTTGACAAATTGGAAATATTCTGACAACGTAGCAATGTACCAGATGATTTGTTTAGTAGTAGCGCGGTTGCTTAATCATTGTTTTGGTCGCCTGCTATAAAGATAGACAATATAGGAAACACGATTAGGCCAAACATAGATGACATAGGCTAAATTTGGGCAAAGCCCATAAATAAATTAAAATGATTTTAGGAAGAATTAGTAATTTGAAATCCAGTAGTTTATGGATTATGCTTGAATTATTGAGAAACACCGAATTGTGATTGTAAAATTACGAGGAAATTACACGAAGATCTACCAAAGAATTAAATTATGCGATGACCAGGGTAATGCCGTTCTTATATGATTGTATTGCATAAGAACGAAAGATAAATGGAATTATTGTTATAAAGCGTCATAACTGTATGTAAGTAGATGTTTCATAAACACCCTAAAATGTATGCAATTTGAAGAATGTTTTCTATAAAATAGATGCTTATCATTGAAAATAACGAAGAAATATGCACAAATTATTAGTGCTTGGAAAACCAATTAGAATAATAAGTATGTTTGGTTTATCATTGTATATCTAGCCTTATGATAAGGGAGATAATAACTAATAAAGATATCATAAGTAAAGCTTGGATATATCGAAAATAGAAATAAATGCCTTTTCTAGAATTCAAACGGTGAAGTGTAATCTTTACTCATGTTAGTAGTTGATTTTGTTATATAACGTATCAGAATTACTACAAACCTCGACTAGAATTCAGAACTCACATTGAAATATGAAATATCTTGTTCTATGAACTTTACACAAAAAAAAAAGTGAAACTTAAGGACTGATCTGATCGTTGGATCTACTTTGGATGACATTTAGATATCAATCCACACCGATTGCTGTAGAATTGGATTACGTGGATGCAGTTAAAATCAAGTTGCTTGAGTTCCAGAATATTTAGAAGTGGGTGGTATTTAGTGTAAACATACCTTATCCTAACAGTTATAGTACTTTTTCTTTCCATCGTTTAGCTATTGTAAGGCAAGAACGTTTTTCAGCTTCAATACTGGAGAAAGCGGTAAATTATTCATAGGTGGCAATAAATGCTCAGTCAGTTTTGCCTTGCAATTACTGCATATACATATAAACTTAAGATGAAAAAAATAATGAAATGCATCAAACTATACTTTAGTTACCTTAACTTTGTTCCATAAATTAGTACAAGGCTAATTTTATTCATTTCCGTTGGGTTAGTTCCTGTGTTCCTCAAGTGTGAGAACAGAATGTTATCTTCCCGTTCGTTCATATGACATGAGAACTGTGTGATGTCCTAAATGGAATTTAAGAAATAATTAGGCTTGCACTAAATTGTTATGCAAAGCTAATGTGAAGGTTACCAGTTGGATATTACTTTTATTAGACGCTTCTCCATTATCCCCTGCCTTGAGCGCTTAATGTGAAGTAGACCTATTATGTTGTTTCCTGTTGCTTAATAACTTCCTCTCTATCATAGACGACCATATTCAATACTATTTTAAGAAAATAAAAAATACGTATTTCCTTAACGTATTTTTCTTTGTAATAACTTTAAACATAATTCACCTGCTTTGGTTCCGTGCAAAATTCGTAACCTAATAAAGTTGACGATGGACACATGCAAATCGTATCTTTAATATAACTTCAAATTCTTTCACTTTAAAGTAGAATATATTACTTATTTTAGCACAATAAACTATGGGATATTTGTCCTTCAAAACATGTAACATGCAACACATAAACCTAAATTGATTAC
>JAGDQP010032294.1:0-21410 GCA_022664845.1 Lepisma saccharinum | reverse complement strand
AGTTCTTTGGTCAGTGAGGAACGCCTGTTCGTTTACAGGTACTTTGCATTCTTTAGGACAGATACACTCTGAAAAAATCGTACATTTACAAGCAGATACATGTCAAACAGTCTTTTTGCTTCCATTTTAAACTTCTCGACGTTTTCCAGAGTAGTCTTGCTTCTTTCAACACGTTTTATATTTTTCATAATTGAACGATATTTTCCATGATATGTGTGTATCATATCACAAACACGCTTATGTGAAACTGAAGGAATGGATGCATCTAAATATAAATGTTCAATCTTCAAAGCAACACTTTCTGCAATAACTGAAAAACATGGTTCTTTGTTTCCATCAGTCTCGGAACCAATACGCCATCTCTCATGAGCGCAACATCTTATAACGTCCTCATACGTTGGCAGCATGCGTACAAAATCCTTTGGTGCACCAAAAATAGGACATTCCAACGTTTTCCGACGTGAAAACTTTGTCTGTGATGAATTTGCCATTTCTAATATTGACCAATGTTTTGTTTTATAAAAGTGACGATTAGATACGCTAAACTATAACACAATTTCCTTAGAAAACAATACGACAAAACATATGCAACATGCACGGCTGCAGTTACACGTGTAAAGATGCGCGATACTGAAAGGACACTACTTTAGCAATTAAACGTGTTAGAACAGTTTACGATTTGCAGAAACCAATTCTTATGGCACAAGCAAGTCAAGCATACACAACAAAGGCGCCGACCAGGCGGCAGATACAAAAGCAACAATTCTTTTCTGATTTGCTTGTTTGAAAGGCAGCAAAAAGTTTCTGTTGCCATGCGTCACATACAAAAGCAATAATACCTTTGTAATTTGAATGTTTGAAAGGTGGAATATACAGTTTCTGTTCGCATTAAAATGAAGTAAGTATAACGAGAATTTACATAAAAAATTGCCTTCAATTTCCAAAATGCGGGGCCGTTGAGGAGGCAGAAGATATTAACTTATAATTCCAAAATTTTGTGCAGGTGTTGTTGTTAGAAAATAGTAACTTTTCCGCACTACCGCAAAAAGATCTAAGAGACTTCGATTTTTTCGACCCGCCCTACACCTTCTAATAGAGCACATTATACTGATTATAATAAACTAAAATTATAACCAAAATGAAATTCTAATATTTATTTGCGCGCATCCCTTTGCTGTGCTTTGGTGGTGTTTCATATAACTACTCTATTACCTCTTGATACTATCTTGTTTAAACAACACCTATAGTTTTCCTAGTTTCTTTTCTCGTGGGGTCAGAATTAAGGAACACATTCACAAACAAAGCAGCGGACTTAAACCTAAAACTAGAATAGGTGGTGATGATGAAACTTTTCGTTTCCCTCAAATTAAATTTTCTTGTCTTCGCTCTGAACAACAGTGCCTGACTAAGCTTATCTGTATCATAAACTACAAGCAAAGGTACTTCAGTTCTAATTTTCATCTGAAGAGAGAAGAAAAGAAAGTGCAATATGAAAAACGAACTCCTGATTATCCAAACAATGTAATGTAGTTAAGAATGAAGATTGGGAAACTTCAATCGAGGCTCCCTGAGTGGTTAATTTCGGTGCAAGGTCAATGTGTACGGAACAAAGACATAGGAGGAATGTCCACAGATCACAGGAGATAAAACAGAAGAGAAGCGAAACTCATTTCAGACATCCTTGTTCTTCCTTAAATATATTTCTCATCTCATATAGTGTGTACATAAAGGATGGTAATGACTTAAACAGTCAGTAATCAAAAGTTTATAAAGTGGTCCCTAACGTATTGTACCTGAATTATAAAGTTTGCGCAAACAGACATATTGGGTTTAACTTTGTTATTTGCTAAGCCTACATGTCTTCTTGCACTGTTATTTTTTTATTTGGTCGAGATAACTTATTACGTCATTTCTGAGAATGTTGTTCGTTCTTTTAGTGCCTGGATAGTGTTTCCAGGTTCCCGTTGGAATATTTCCCTCAAAATACTAAAAAATACTAAATAAAATTGAAGATATTTCCCGCCTGTTTGTTTACTTTCAAAATTACATAATTTAGAACGTAAAATCTGCGAAAAGAATTGAACATTTTTTTCTTTTCAGATAGTTTTGTCTTTTCACACTTTTACCATTTATGTGGCCCAGATTTTCCAGCTTTTCGGAAACTATTCCTTCGCCTGACAATACTGTGCGTGCAATTCCGAAACTGTTCATCTTTCAAACTTGTTTAAGCATTTTTTAAACTTATTTTTGTATTCTCATATTTGTTTAAATTTGGGGGCATCGTTATTGGGTGTCTCATATTTAGTTACCTCCAGTCAATACGCGTAAAATTTTTAACTATTCCTATGCTCGGTTTCTTATACTTTTATAAATTCTATCAAATTACGGATGGTCTAAACCGTATTTCATTGTACACACCATCATTGTACAATGAAATACTAAGCTCCTGTGGATCAACTGCGGAGAGATATTCCGTTTCCGATTTCTGCTTACGCCGCCCATCCTGCTTTATAAGTTTTCTCTAGAACAGAAACTCAGAGCCGTATTTTTATTATCATTAAAGAAACTGGAATGTCCTAGTCAGAGGAGTGGTCACGAAAGTCCGTTCTGGATAGAAATTGTGATGGTAGTAGACTGTAGTTGCCATTAGAAATTAGTCGCTGACAAATGTTTTAACATTTAAGACAATGCACATAGCCGAATCTTATTTTCTATTACTCTACACAAACGAACACAACTGAACGAAATATGGCTTAGGCCAAGATTGGGTAAGAGAGAAGATTTGAGAAGTAAGTTAGCCAGAAACTGGTTGAAAGGTAAGATGTTAGTATTGGGTTGACGTGACTAAAAACGTACATACACTCTGTCGCAAATGTCGCCTGTGGAGATTTCACACACAGATCCTTCTGAATTCGAAGCCAAAGTTCTAGTAACAGAGTTACGTCTGTTATGAAACAATAATTTCAGTGAGAAAAAATCTTCTTGTGCCGTTTTCTAAAAGCCAAACATTTGATTATTCATCACTGCGAACATTTTATATTATGTCTCTAATTATTCAAAATATAAGGTTATTTGTGAAAATGCTCATCGCACATTGGCCCCTACACCTAAGAAAATGTGACATTTCTTCAAAAGAGCTTGTCCCTTGTTTCTATCTAATATATTCACTCTTAATTCCTTTTTTGATCCTACTTTTTAGACCTGTTGTAAAGACGATTTGATTACTTCTTTCTTAAATAAGCTTAATATGCTATTCATAGCCACACACAGACCTGATCGTCAGTTCACAAGTCCAAACGAATAGATAAGGTAAGGTAACATAACTAGGTGAAAACATAACGAGACAAACATAAATTACAATTATTTTCTACGAATTTTTTACATTTAGGGATCATGAATGTTACAGTGTTTACCAATAATTTGTTTGAAACAAAAATGCAGTCTCATAATAATGCTATTAGTAGAGTAGCTTGGAACTGGCAGAAAGAATGTTCTATATTGCCGGAATAAAACTTCTTCCTTCTCGAAAAGAATGTATATATCCTTTAAAAGTCTATCAATGTGATAAGATGGTCTCCAGCTTCATTTCTCCTTTCCTTCTTTCTTTATATTTGGGACGCATCTTCAACCGATAAGTTACAGTGAATCTCATAAAATGTCCCTGGCAAAAGCACGCTTTGCCAGCGTTCGTTTTCTCCTCGTCCAGTCGTAAACCTCTCGCTTCCAAACCAAGAAAAGATATATATACACGCCGAAGATATTGATTGCCTGCTAGTGAAAGAGGTTCTATAGAGGTGAAGTTGTAAGAAATAGAGAGAGAAAAATCTAGATAGATGGATAGAGAACACAGCGCGATAGGAAGACAGAGAATGAACTCAAGCGTAAACGGGTCACAGAAAGAAAAGTCTGGGAAAATCGAGTTTCCAGATGTTCGAAGAGCTTCAGCGCTTCAATACCTTTTGAGAAAACGCGAAACACACAACTTTTGTTTACTTTTAGGAAGGTTTTCTTAAACAAAGTTTCTTGGAAGTCCATTTTCTTGTTACAAACTTTATTTTCTCTTACCATATGCAGTGAGGTTTTGTGGTAAGATATGTTCCTCAGAAACAGAAATCTACTTTGTCGTATTTAAGTTAAAATTTTGATATGGATCAATTAACTTGCTGACAAAATGTACGTAATTTTATATTACATTGTAGATATGTATATATATATACACTCAAACTATATACATTCAAACTATATTACATTGACAATAAAGTTTCTTACAATTCAGTGGCATGTGACCTTTTACTTCTTAATTTTCGATACATGGATTCCGTTCGCCCTTGAATTGTTGTATACTAGTTATCTAAGAGTATTAACAGAATTGCCATTTTCTTTTCAAACTTAAATCTGGAAACAGAAAATATCTTCAATTTGAAAACGACAGAAATCACGTTTTGCGACAAAGACATTTGCATGATAATGCGTTGGTTCAATTCTCTTTTTGAATATATATTTTTCTTACATGTAAACTGTTCCTAAAGATACTATCTTTTTTTCTTTTCTTTTTTAACGAAAAACACTTTACAGAGCAAAGTTAATGTTACTTAGTTTGAATATAGAACATTTAGGCAAACACATGTGAAAACTTCTAACCGTCTTTTGTCCTTTCTTTTGGAGCATCTTCAATAAAGATCCATGCTTTTCCTTTTACTCAGTCATAAACCTTTTTTTTTTACTTTTCAGTACGTGTATTGTTTTAAAAAATATGATTTAAAAAAGTTTCTTTTAATATTTTTTTCTAGTTTTCTCTGTGTTCGGATACTTTTCTCAAGTTAATGTTTTGTGAGCCAAATCCTTCTGTGTTCTGCAACTTGCCAAACGCAACATCGTTGCAGTCTAGTATTTATCTTAGGATAACGAAGTTCATATTAAAAACATATTAAAATATTATTTCAAAATATATACATACATAGCAATATTATGAAAGTAACAATACAATATTGTATAGTCACCCGACTTACAACGCTGTGCAAAATTGCTTTATTGTATGACGTCCGGAAATAAGATAAATTAACGTTGAAAGATTTGAGGACACCACGAATCATTTGAACTAAAGAAAAGCATGTAAAAATGTAAGATTTCAACATTTTGTGTGATTAGAGAAAAGTTTAAAATAGTTTTGTTGAGCATTTGACTAACGCGCCACATAAAAACTATCTACATTTCACCAAATATTTTGGAGCGTACAGTACTTTTCGTAGTACATTGCAATTTGCACACGGAACGTAATCTAAGAACGTCACCAACTGACCACACTATATATACAAAAGTAGTTTCAAATACTTTCTGTTCAGCATTTGTCTCTACCACACCATATAAGATCAATTTACTTTCAACCAAATATCCCGCAGTGTATAGTACTTTTCATACGTGGAGCGTCACTCACTGACAATTATTATGCAGTCGATTTTTATAATGATAGTCAGGTCGTAAGGGAAATTATTTTAAAAACTAAACATAGCTTGCGTCACATAAGAAGAGAATGAAGAGTAATATATCATTTTTTAAAATTTAAATTCCTAAATTTTAGATTAATCATTGAGTGTTAAAATGAAATAAAATTGTAGCTATTATTATGATTTTTAAGTACCCACAACACCAAAGCTCATTAAGCACTTGTGCTAATGATTTTCTTTTATATTTTTATGTAAGCATGCATCACTTACCCTTCAAGAATCGTTTGTACTAATTAAAATAACTCCACTTTGTGTTTCAGTTTTTACTACCTGGTAAGACTTATTGGTGGATTTACTCATCAATATTAACTATATGTACACTGGGTGGCTATATATTATGAATTATCTTATGGCCACTCCAAGTATTTTATACATCGTTATTTCATTTTTCATGATTGGTTGATATACTCTAACTTGTTTCAAAAAAGGGGGTATGCGTCTGATGTTACTCGTTTTGAGAATTGTGTAGATAGAAAAACAAACACGCATATCATCATAATACGAAGCTCAGAGAGATACGAACGTACTGAAAAAACATACAGAAAGACATTACGGTGAAGTAAGTTTCCAATGACAATTTGGCTATTTGGAATGTGTATATGAGAAGTGAAAGTGGAGAAAAGTTCCAGAACAAATGCAAATAGTACAGAAATACTATATAGATAGGTTGTGTGTCAGCAGATAGAAAATTGTACAGTAAACCGAGATCGCTCAACTGAAACTTTAAGTCACTTTCTGCTATTGCTGAAGAGCAATAGGCTTGGTTTACAGAATGAGTGTATAGACTAGTACAATAAGCTAAGTAATGGGTTTATAGACGAAATCTAAGTGCTCCAGTATAATACAAACTGTCCCTTTAAGTGATATCGCAAAACAGTGTTCACGTCACAGTTGTCCCAAAACTCTTTCAGATGATGAGGTATCCAAAGTGTGCGTATCATATTTGTTTGAATTATAATGTTATCTATGTGAAGTTTCACATCGAGAATGATAAGCTAATGAGATGGGTCTGCCAGATTTAGTGATAAAGTAATAGTTTCCCCCCACCCTTTGAGACTATGAAAATTCCAAAAGTGTATAATACACGTCTGTCTGACTTGTAGTTACTGAGATCTGGGGGTACAAACAGATAATGAAAAGATATTTAAAAGGACCTCCCTACTATAAAATCAAAGTCATAGCCTTCCTTATCCTTTTATACCACAAAGAATCGAACAGTATATGGATCATCTCTGTCTTACAGTGATCTATGGAAGATACCGACGTTGATAGACGTCCCCACATGTATAGAAAAGGAACAGTAAGCAAAATACAGGAAAATCTGTGAAATAAGTTAGCAAAATTTCGGTTCACTTTTGTGTAATGTTTCACAGAAAAATTTTAAATATTGCCTCACTCAGGGTGTGCCAGAGAAGCTCTCAATACTTGTGGAGTATCTTCTCTTCTTATTGTAACCCGAATTTTTTTTACGTTTCATTCTTGCCTACCAAAATCGCTACTTGATACATTCTAAATTGTAAGAGTAAGTGTCAGAAAGCGACAAAGAGTTAACAAAAAAGGAAAAGCATAAAAGAAATAATTGAAATTTAGTTTAGACGAGGCGTACAGAAAGACCTTTTAAAGTAATGCGTGTTTTTCGCACAGTTAAAACTGCAAAGAAGAGAGATGTTATAATATTGCTGAATTGACTACAGTTCCAGGAAACTGAGAGTGCTTCTCTTAAGAATACAGATTTAGTTTTCGCAGAAAGGTTTCTTCCGTATGCAAATGTAAGAGCTTTCTGCTATCTGTCTTCCCTTTTGAAAATCCTCTTTTCTATGCGGAGTGTTTTGAAAGCATATTTCTTTCAAGAACATTTCGTACATCAACAGAAAACTTTTCTCTTATTTTTTCCTGTTCACATCCTTTCATGGTCATCGTACAGATTTACTTTTTCCCTGCTGTCCCTACATTACGTTCATCTTATACTCTCAGCTCCAGGTTCTTTTTGTTAAAATTCTTCCTTTAAATTTTAAAACTAAACCATAGAGGGGAAACATCAAAGAAAATCCATAATCGAAATGTGTGAGAATATTTAATTCAGATGAAGATACAAAGAATAGACCCATCAAATACTAGAAAACTCAAATTAAACTTTTCATTTCCTTATAAGGTATTTCCAGTTCTATTTAATAAGTTTTCTTTCGCTTATTTACTTAGGCCTGGAAAGTACCAACATTGGTCGTGGTTGTCATGATTGCATTTAAGCCGGATTGATTTAAAAAAAAAATACATTATGGTTTACTTAAAAAGAAAATCAACTTACTGGGCCTGTCTACAGTTTCCAACTTTATCTTTTTCTGAGAAGCGTAGTGAAGGTGGTTGCGTGCTAACACTACACATAATGGTGGAGGTATCCTCCATGCGCAAGTCTATTGGATGGCGTGATCTTCTCTGGCTATAGCATCCAATAAACTTCTCGTGTGTAGTGTCGTGAATTTGTTTCGTCGCAGTTCATATCTGAGCAAAACGACTGAACGTGTGGAACAACAGAAACTTGGCAAGGAGAAACAATACACACGTTTCAACAAGTTTTGGTGGTGATCCCATAGGGAGTACACAAAAAATCTCTGGTACAATCGTTCCAAAGATGTCCGCATATCAACGGAGAGTGACAAGCGAAAAGTGGCATAATGCATCACTACTATGTACCAGAAGGAGTAGACTACGTAGGTGTACTATCATGATGTGATGCAGACCGTTGCAAGAAACCACACTTATGGGATATAAAAAACTTGTACCACCATAAGGATAACGAACTTCCCATTCTTCGCAGTTGATGCAGTCTTTCCTGGTAAAAGAATGTCATGGCTGTCTTTTGCAAAGCTTCACACTCCCTGGACATGTCTTCTTGTGACTTCTGGCTTTCCTCTAAAGTTAACTCGACACTCAAAAGTATCTGCATTGACATCCGAGAGTACATTGTGCTAAAGGAGACGAAGCCGTTGATAGTAATTAAAAAGAAGCGTCCCACACATGCTTCCAGCAATGGTATGATCGTTAAGTGTGTGGAAACTGAAGTGTCTAGTGTCAAAGATGTTTAGAAATTGAAGAAAACCACGTATGTAGTTTTATTTTCCTGGCCTATGGTCGGAAACTTTTCAGATAAACCTTGCACATTTTAATTGACTTAAGTCAATTTTCAAAATGAAGTACTTAACAATAGAAAAGTAGGCAATTTTCTATTAAATGAAAGGCGTTTTATAGGTTTAACAGAGCAACAAAATACAAGAAAAAATAAGCAGAAATCTTCAAGTAATATCACAATCTACATTATGTTGTCTCTTTTATGAATAATTACAAGTAACGACTCTAGAAAGTAGTTGACTTCATCCAGCACTGGATTGAACTCGGCTCAATATTATATTGTGTGTTTCTGAAAGTCTGTACTACGAATCTAAGTTAGATCGTGCTGTAAATATATCTTTAAAACAAACAGTAGCATACCAATTTGCATATTTAGAATCACATGGTGATGTTGATGAAAGCAGTAACGTACTGGGAATATTTTTACTGTGGCCAACTTCAAAATTACAAAAGGCAAATGAGTGTTGATTTTGATCTCTTTGAAACCATCGGTATATTTTGAATATCCTTACGATGAAATGGTTTTCTATGCCTCATACAGTTTCACAGCTACAACGGCTAATCGGTAAGTTAAGAATTGACTTGTCCATTAGCTCTTGTAATTGTTAAATGGAACGAGATATTAAATAGTGTTTCCTATAAAGTTTGTTTTAAAACATTTCAGAGAAAGGAGAATGAACATCCATTTCTATTCAAAATGTTGAAGTTATTCTCTCTGATATTCTAGGGACGCAACTATCTTCGGAAGATTCGCTGTCTGATTCCGCATTTCCAATTTCGGTTTGAACCCTTTGTTTAGTACTGCTCTGTGTAACAAAATATGAAAATTCCTGAGATCCCCGTACAGTTACACCTTATTAAATTGACCTGCCAGTTACCTTTTGTAACTGATAAACGGGATGAGCTATCAAAACATTTTTTCTCGAGAGGTTGTTAAAAATGTAGCGCTCGTTTCAGATAAAGAAACAATAGCAAAGCGAAGCAGTAATGTAATTATAGCGTAAGGGGCAGGCCAGATATGCTCACGCACCAATCTTCGCCATCGTACAAAGGAGCTCCACAGGTCGCTTACACGAATCATTAATGACTGCTTTACGTAAATCAATGGAGCACCTCGATGGTGGACAGTGATGTTATAACTTTTCCTTCACAGGATTCTTACTTGAGCGCTTGGTTCTAATGGCTGATTAGCCTCAATCTCAATAACAATTATCATGTATAGCCTGAAGCGAGTGTGCGAAGTTATACTCCTTGGATTGTGAGTCCCCGCGGGAAACTCCAGCTTTCGCGCTTCACATACCGCGGACCGCGGCTGGCCTTACGCCGCAATGCAGTGATGAAATTGGCAGTTTCTTAGTAAGATATTTAGAAGCCGTCCAAGCGAAGCATCTTATAGCAGTTTTGTAACCGGGTACGCCGTTTATACCTGTGTTGACTCACTCCCCGTGATGATGAAGAGACACCGACAGCGTTGAACTGGTAAGTCACTCACTCCTGTGGTGACGACTGATTCGTGTGTAACGGATCGGAGATGAGGCAACCATTTGTTAGTCTAAGTTATGACGTCACGCGTTTTCCGTGACAAAGCGGAAGTGACAACGTGTTGCTTTAGAATGGACTGGAAGAAGCTTATGAACGGGTGCATTGTCCGATCAGACACCTGAAATTATCAAGAAATGAGTGTAATATTGCTGAGCGATAAAGAATGTATGCGTCTCAATGCGATATAACCCGTGGAGAAGAAAATCCATTGATAAATATTGGTGTACGGAATGGATACAACGGTACGACTTGGTGTTCAAGAAGTCCCAGATCACACCGATCTGTGGCAGTGATAAGAAAGTCTTTTCGGTATGTGGCTGGAGGAACGCTATTGTAAGTAGCTCAATTTTATTGTCGTTGTGGCAAGATAACAGGTAGAATACTGCGTCCGTAAAAATAAAGCATTTACTGCATAAGATTTATTGGCTTGGGCAAAGTACCTTTGTACAGCATCTGAAGTACCGGTACAGTGAACCTGTTTTGGTTGTTTAAAATTATTACGGTGGCAACATTTCAGTTGTTTGACAAGTGATTAACAATAATCCGTAACACTTTGCATGCGTTATGGCAGTGTAAAATATTTTTAACTATTGAACAATACTTTTTTGTATCTGGTCGTACAGTGCTTTCGTCACACAGATATTGTGTTCAAATGAAGAACTGGAAGGACAATGATTATGGAAATATTTACGCAACTGGAAAGCGGAAGAAATGATTATTTCCTAGTAATAGAAATAACCCCTTTTATGGTTGTAGAAATGCAGCAAGAACATTTTCTCATGTATAGAGACTATATATGAGAAGTTCTTTAAAACATTTACATGGATGATCAGCAACCACCACATGTTGTTTATCTACACATTCACGTTCTTATCTCAGGATCCTTGCTAGATGAAAGTTCAATTTTCTGTTGATCATGATCCTCTTGCTGTGAACTTTGCTAATCATGGAAGGTTCTTCATCGAAAATATAGTAAGAAGTTACCTATTTGTCGGAAAAAGACTACAAGATCTTCTTTCTCTTCTAATGTACGTCCCTCTGATCCATTACCCATCATTTTTTTTTTAAATAGAAGGCGCAGCGAATGAAAGGAAAATGGTAGCGTTAAAAATAATGGAGGTGAAGATGATTCCATGCGCATAGAAAATGTGCACATCTCTACTTTAGAACGCTTGTTTTCATCTAATTGTGTGTGTCGTATTTGCAGTCATCAAAAGTCATTGAAGAAAGGTGAACGTTACAGATGACAGTAGTTATAGGTTTCATATTATGTGAACAAAAAATATTCAAGATTTTTTTTTAAATTACAATGCTACCAACAGCTGTCAGAAATTTTGTTATGTAACGTTATTGTTTTAAATTAATAACATTGGTAGTACTAATGTGTTTCTTATGCTCATTATATTTTCAAATTAGATTTACAACAGTAGATAACTGCAAAATAGTGGTAACTCAAAATTGTGTTTCCCTTTTTTAAATTTAAACAATAACCTATTCATAAATTCAAACAAATCTTATCTTAAATAATAAGTGAAACATTAGGACTTTATTTAAACTTAGTTTTATTTTGAAAATATTAAGGCTATGAGTTATGGATATTTTGAAATCTTTTTTATCTTTTTTTCTCGAAATCAATGAAATGTGGCATAACCTTTCGCCTCGAGCCCTTCGGCCCTTCACATATATTTGGATCCTTGTTTTCAACTGTGGAGTCAGGAGATAATATGTTCAGCAAAGGAAAGTTATTCCAACTGAGAGAACTGGCAGACCCTGAACTCTGCCAGAGAGTGTAAAATTGTTTGATATTCTTTTACGAAGCCTGCTTTCCCACTGTTACAAAACCTACATATGGAAAGGGAGAAAAGGAAAACAGATTATGGGCGGGGGGAGGAAGGGAGGGCGAGCGAGCTGAGAGGATGCGTTGAGCGAACGAGTCTCTTTGTCAACGTTTCTAACCATGAAGTTGTGAACGCTCACTTCCCCTGAAAGCTTCAGCAAACCAGTGACGCATATCAGAGACTCAAATTCTAGGTTTACAAGGCGTTGATGTGTATCGATTTAGCAATGTATGAGGCATTTCGTTTCAGGAAAGCAGAGAAATCTACACTGCTGACGATTGTGTTGACGATTCATGTTGTTAACAAATTTGGACGAGAAGAAGAATTGGTTTCTCAATTAAAAGGTTGGGTAAACGTAAGATATTTCTCCGATTTTGAAACTTGTGGAAAATCTATGTCCATATACAGGAGAATATGGACACACAATTTCAACGCAATAAAATAAAATAATCCTAATTATCAACATGCACGGCAGTGCATGAGCCAAGTTCTTCACGTCAGAAAACGTTAGCACTGCCAGAAGCATGTTATACAGGAACAAGAGTTTATGGCAAAATCGACGATTTGGGGGCCCCGTAAGAAAAAAGATGTTAAAGATAGGAATATGAGCTTTTGCCGTTAAGGAGATATGGTAAATATGTGCAGATGTACAAAATTTCATATTCGTATCTCAAACTATGTTCTAGTTGTGGACCCCTGAAATTGCACATTTTAGGCTAACTGACTCACTCACTCACTCACTCACTGACTGACTCACTCATCATATTGTTTAGGGTGTTTGGAGTAAGCTAGAAACATGAAATTTGGTATGAAGGTAGAGGATGATAAGTAGATAAAGGAAAAATTCCGACATTTTGAAAAGGTCGCCATCTTGGATTCAAAATGGCCGCCAAACCTAAAATTTCAAAGAATACACAGCCTAAACGGCTAAAGATAGAACAGTGAAATTTGGTATGAAACTACATCATTGGTAGCAAATTAAGAAAACTTTTTAAAAATTTGAAAAAGTCGCCAACTTGAATTCAAAATGGCCGCCAATCCTAAACTTTTAAAGAATACACAGCCTAAACGGCTGCCGCTAGAATAATGAAATTTAGTTTGACAGTACAACATTATTTGTAGATTATGAAAATATTACAAAATATCTCTAAAGACGCCATCTTGGATCCAAAATGGCGGGCGTCATAAATCCATTTTCCAACTGATTGAGCCAGAGATAGGAAATTTGACATAATGATGTATTATCAAGAGTAGTTTAGGAAAACATAACAACGTTTTAAAAAATTCATCATCTTTGATTCAAAATGGCAGCTGAAATACCATTTTTCACATCGTTCGAGATAGAGAAATGAAATTTGGTATGACAGTGTATCATCACGAGTATGTCACGAAAATATAAGAAAACGTTAAAAATGTGTCCATCTTTTATCCAAAATGCCCGCCTAAGCCCCACTTTATAATGACTGAAGCTAGAGAAACGAAATTTGGTATGAAGGTGTACCATTGCGAGTAGGTTAGAATAAATTCGGCTCGTCTCCCGTACTAGGTTACAGTTCCCAGCTGGAGCCTGATTGCGATAAAGGGGTGCGCCCCAGCGAGGCCATCTTGGAATTCTGGGGGCAGCGCTCCAATGAGGCGAAGCGAGTATATACATTACACAAGTGTAAAAAGCTGCGAAATACGAGCAAAAGCACCAGGGGTGCAAACTGTCCAGTCAACTCCTTCAACCTTAAAAAGTGGTGAAATGGAATATGGATGAGCCTAGTTCCTCGTGCCAACTTCCAATACTCCTGCGTGCCCCACCAAGTTTTACTCGTCATAAACGTTAGCATTGCCAGGAGCATGTTATACAGGCAGAATGTGGACGTTTCCCCATTCGGGCGCAGCGCTCTGGAGTATGAGGGGATATCTGCATCATGTGGCGCAGTGCACTGCAGATTCTGGTTGTGATAAAAAGACGCAGTTCCTCCAAACTCCTCAAGTTCGATGCGCGGCCTGCCGTGGGATTCTTGGCGCAGCGACGCGAGCGAATCGAGGGGAGTATCAACACGTACGGCAGTGCAAGCAGCCGAGTTCCACGGGTCACAAAACGTCAGCATGTTATACAGGAAGAAGAGTTTATTGCGAAATCAGCGATTTTGAGGTTCTGTAAGAAAAAAGATGTTAAAAATTGAAATATGAAATTTCGAAGTATGACGGTATATCATCACTAGTAGATTACAAAATATCTGCAAAGACATCATTTTGAATCCAAAATGGCTGACTTCATAATCTATTTTCCAGAACGTTTGAACTAGAGATACGAAATTTGGCATAAAGGTGTATTAACAAGAGTAGTTTAGGAATAATTTACATTTTTGAAAAAGTTGTTAACTTGGATCAAAATGGCCGAACAAAAACTTTTTCCACACCATTCGAGCTATAGAAACGAAATCTGGTATGAAGGTGTACCATCACAAGTAGGTAACGGCAATGTAAGAAAACTTTTTAAAAATCGCTTTCTTTAATTCAACATAGCCGCCCAAATACCATTTTCCAAACCACTGAAGCTAGAGAAACGAAATTTGGTATGAAGGTGTACCATCACGAAAATGTTTCAATAAATGGATCAAACCACCGCTATGAGGGTGCAGCCCCCGAGGCGATATGGGAAAAGGTCTGCACAGCATGGGGCGCTGTCCCCAGAAAGTCTGATCACAATAAAGGGGGCGTAGCCCTAAAAATTTGAAGTTGGGGCGCACACGGAATTCTGGGGCAGCACACCCAGCGAGGCGAACCTAGTATATATATACACGTATAAAAAGCTGTGAAATCCGAGCAAAACATCAGGTGATGTTCGAGCCTTAGGGTTGGTGGTGGTGGATTTTAGGGCCGCCAGCAGGAAGCAAATTTGCTATAATGGTGTATCATCACAAGTAGGTTACAATAAATATGGCAAAGCTTCCCTATGTTTCAATAAATATTTCATTCCCACGGGTGGTGGGTATGGGAAAAAATCTGCAACATGGAAGCACAGTGTTCTGGAGAGTGGTTACGATAAAGGGGCGTAAGTACCCAAAAACTCGAAGTTGGGGGCGCAGCCAGCTATGGGGGGCGAGGACCTAAACGAGGCCGAGCGAGCGAGTATATATATATTATACACGTACAAAAAGCTGTGAAATCCGAACAAAAACACCAGAGGTGCAAAAAGTGGAGCCAAGTTCTTTAGCCCTAAAAAGGTGTGAAATGGGAGACGGATGAGCCAAGTTCCTTGGTGACAGCATGTAACAGGAACAAAGGAACTTGGCGCGAAGTGGCAACAGCCTTAGGGTTGGTGGCGGTGGACGTAGTGGGTTTTAGGATCCCCACCACCCTTATAGCTTGAGGATCATGAACCTTGCCACCTCGCGCCAAGCTCCTTTGTTCCTGTTACATGCTGTCACCAAGGAACTTGGCTCATCCGTCTCCCATTTCACACCTTTTTAGGGCTAAAGAACTTGGCTCCACTTTTTGCACCTCTGGTGTTTTTGTTCGGATTTCCTTTTCTCACAAGAGAACATTGTATGTGAAAAATGTTGAACTCGAAGCTATAGTCTCGTATTTAGATAATGATACAGGCTTTATGATTAAACACATGCGATAAGGAAACAAACCATTATCATACTTGTGAGGAGAAGCCTAATTATAAAAAGTGATATTGAAAAATAAAAATAGTAACTTGAAATATACATCACATAAAATATTTCTAGTTCTCACAAATTCATAGTAAGGTCTATTGTTTCTCTGCACAATATACGAATATGTTGTTGACACATATTACGCGTTAGCCACGAAATTCAATAATTGAAGCCCAGCTTCAATTCAATTAAGTCAACTTGAATATTGTTTTTCTTTTCAATATTTCACTTTGTATTTGAATTTATTTGTGGCCTTTCGACATCTCAGGCTTAGGCCGGAATACAATGGGGAAGAGGATCTTGGAATGTAGTCAGCCCGGGTCTTGTTAGTAAGTACGATGGCTGCTGTGACTGAGGGAAACACGCTGTAAAAACTCAGTCAGGATGGGTGTCGGCTTGAATTGTTCTCAGTACCTTCCGATTAGTAAACCAACTCTCTACCATCTGAGCTACGGCCGCTGTTTCATATTTCAATTTCAGTGCCTTCCTTTATATCTGAGAACATCAGGTATACTCTCGCAATATTGACTTCACACCACCCGCCCCTCAAAATGAACACCCTGGCCGATTCCATACGTGTAAGTAAAGTTTTGCATTGTTCCTACTAATTATAAACATATAATTGTGAACTTGGTAGATATGTGCTCGAGAATTTGGAAGTTGACATTAAACACAGAAGATGACTAACAGAATCCGACGAAAGACAAAATGGAATCTCCTTCGATTACTCATTGATTAATGATGGAACGCCAAGCGCCCTATTAGCATAGCAAAGAATAATATAACTTCTGCATTCACGGAAACAAGCTGATCCCAATGTGCTTCACTAAGGAACCTTCGAAAAAAACGAGTAATATAATTTGCTTAGCCAACAATGTTGAATGAAAATTGTATCCAAAGTATATTAATTTGCAAAATAATTATGCCTAAAAATACACTGCACTGATCCTCTCCGTTAATCTGAATTATACTTAATTACATTTAATATTTCAAGTCGCTCACACTTTTACTAAAAGAGTTTGGCCTATATAAAATTATGCATTGCGCAAGACTTACTATTTCTAATCGCTAAGTTGCTGCGCTCAAGTAGAAAAGCTCAAACTTAAAATTAATTCATTAAAAAAAATATTTAATTTTATAAAATAAAATACTGAATTTCAAAGGCATGAAATTCTTATGCATGAAATAAAAGGTTCAAATTTATTTTATAGAAAGCAACGAAGATGTGCTTAGAGTGCAGTGAAATTAGTGTTTGAGCTGCACATTTAAAATAAAAACATGATGTCTACTGGAATATATTCGGCATATTGCGCTTATTAGGGTGCGTGAAGTTGACTCCCCCACCACCATTAAATTTAATTAAAGCATGATCAAAAATGTGTGCTAATTTGTTCCGTAGAATTCAGAATTTGAGCTGCATCTAAAAGGCGGGAAATCGGCAACCTTATTCTCGGCAAAGTGTGAAGTTCCCTCCCCCCCCCCACACACACATACGAACGAAAAATTCTTTCAAAATTATGCCGTTATTTAGTGCTTAGTTTGTGCTCATTTGTTCCGTAGATTTCAGAACTTGTGCTGCGGACTAAGCGCGGGAAATGAAGAACCAATGTGGGGGGCAACTACGCACTAGCCCCTTACCAAAGCAAAATCGATTCAAACCTATGCCAATATTTAGTGTTCAATTTGTGCTAATTTGTTCCGTAGATTTTAGAATTTGTGTTGAATCAAAAGGGCGGGAAATCGGCAACTATATTTTTGGCAAAGTGTGAAGTTGGCCAGCCACTAACGAAAAATTATTTCAAAATTATGCAAATGTTTAGTTCTGAATTTGTGCTAATTTGTTCCGTCCCAACAAAAAATAATAAAAAAATGTTGAGGGTTCTCCTCAATTGTGAAAAAATATTCCGCCATCTTGGATTTTTCATCTGTACTTAGTTCGTGAAGCGTAGAGCAAATGAACATACAACAATTGTTCTGTTTTGTTTTTATAACGTTTCTAATATTACGGGGAATATAAAAGGTCAACATTACTTCTTCTCCAAGAGTAGCGATTTTCCCATAATTTTAGGATAAAGTAATATATATACAGAATGGTACAATATATCATGTTATAGCTTCGCAATGTAGCTGTAAATATCATGAGATAGGAAAGTGACTGCGTTCTATTTCAATGGAAATTGTTCAAGGAAAATTCTATGAATGGTTAAAAACAATAATAAAAATAGTTTTTACGCTATTATATGCAGAATAAAAATGTGCTCAATATCTTACCAAAATTTACACCGTTTACAGTTCGAATACTGAACGTCATGTAGAAAAATAATGACTTTTATATTGCCGATAATATTAGCAATGTAACAAAAACGAACGAGTCTACTACATTCATTTGTTTTATGTCTCATGAACTAAGTGCTAATGGAAAATCCAAGATGGCGAATTATTATTTTTTTCGAAATGGCGGCAAATCCGCAACTGGACTTCTTGGGACTTTTTTGTCGGGCAATAAAAGCAATATGTAGAACATATTCCAATAGGTTTCATACTTTAATTTTAAACGTCTAGGTTTGATCAAATCTTGTTCTAATTTGATTGCACTATTACTGTAAATGGAAAATATTTTATTGAAAACTGTTAAAGATAATGTCAATCGAACTTGTTCTTAAAAAGCTTGCACCCTTCTCTGTGTACTCATGCATAATTCATAAGAATATGTATCATAGCAGCTCTCCCTCTACAAATTGTGACCTATAATATATGTATGAGATAAATGTAAAACAACATATCTATACATTTATAGACTTTTTTGACGTAACATATTTTGTGTGCAAATTGTTGTCAGCACCATCTTTTGCCAAGACTTAAGAAATGCCGAAACAAATTTCAATTATTTAATTATCATGTGTGTAGTCCCTAACTGATTTCCATATTTCGACAGGAAACCATATAATAATAATAATAATGAAAATATAAAGTTACACAACAAATTTCAATACCATAAAATAGCTGTGTTATTTTAACTGAGTATTTAATACAAAAAAGACGGGTTTATGAAAAATTTATTTAAATATTGAAGATATCGCAAGTGACATGTGGAATCACATCTAGAAGAAATACATGTTTACTAATATTTTGATGCAATACAGTCCAACGCAATTGTAACTTAAGACTTCATATATTATTTTAATTTCTAGTTGCACTGAAACTTCTTCCAGGTACCTGGGAATTTCTCTCATAGATCAGATGCACATTTGACTTATTTTCATTTAAGTATAAATCATCACTTGAGTCAAAACATTGTAGACAAAATTCATTATAATAATTAACTTTTATAACTCTTCAATATATGGCAAATACTGGGAGTTCCTTCTTACAACATAACAATTGAATAATACATACCAGTAATTGTTTTCGGAATGTTATTGGCACTACTTGTATATTGTAGTCAAACACATGGCAAGGCAACTTCTTTCCTTCATTTTGGACAGTTTTTCCCAATAGGAGACTCGCGGGCTATGTCCAGCACGCATCCTTTCACGATCAGCATTCATAAACTATTTTTAGAGATAAGAAAAAATAAAACTGGCGTGAGTCATAAATGAACCTTGATGTCTTCACCGACAGTGCTTTACTTTAAGCAGTGAAAGTATATATAAATTAATAGAAACAATGTTATAAACTGGATTTTTCAAACATCTTTTTAGTTTACACCGAATCGGCACCCGAGAAACTAGGTCCTGTTTCGAGGTCAAAGCTCCGGATATATAAATTTAGGGTATTTCTGACTTTCCAACAGAATATGAAATAATGATGAAATTAAACATTTGTATAAGCATGTTGTTGAGTACAGGAAACTATTTCCAGTTCGTTTACTATACTATTTACAACTAGTTTTACTATATATTCGTTTACCATGTCTATACATTCTTATTCTTATATACAAAATGAACTGATAATAGTTCTTTGAAGCCCAAAACGTGACGCAATATTCTTATATCCTGGATAGTCAACTGGGTAGTTGACTTCATACTTCTATGTAAGATATAATTTTGAATTTCTTTTATCCGTTTATATGGAGTCTCTGTTCGTTAAATCTACAATCGATTAATACGCCAGTTTTAGGTTAACTAATTATATCACTGATGTGTACTGTGTGACGCCAGATCACAATGAATTGCAGAAATTCATGTTCTAGTATGAATTTCAGCAAATGAAATATAAGCGTATGTAAGGGAGAAGTGAGATGTCAGATGGTTAGGAACCTCACTTTGATAGGAGCTCTGTTACTATGTGACCTATACCCTTTACATAAGGTGATTATCAAGGGTCATTTATTCTTGAGTTGTAGACATGGAATTTGTCACATTCTAAATCTTGTTACTCGTTAACTTTAAAGTCTTAGGTTTCGCTATGTCGCCTAGTTGAGTTGAATAGCTTATATTTAATCTTTCCCTAATCCTAACACGTATTCAAAACACATACATGACATAGCTACGCAAGCATTTAGTCCATGATCTAACTCAATCAATTTTGGCACTTGAACCCGACACAATATTCATGAGTGGGACTGAGAAAAAGCAAAGCTTCACGCCTGTGCTTGACGAGCTAATTTTAATTAACAGGCATTTCTACAAATATAAAAATTGTTATCCTCATTATGGAGCTTATTATAGCTGAAAGGACAGGAGACTTCACACTCCATCTGAATACAGTACTCGGTATGTTACTTTTTCTCACGCTGCAGGTCCATATCTTGTATGCAAGAAGTTCTCATCTCTATCTCGAACTATCGTCCAACGCTGAACAAAATTATTTGAAATACCTTTGAAATGCTATATAAAAAATAGTCATTTTAGGAAAATCAGGTAAAGAAATTTTGAAATTACGAAGTATGTTATGCCTATAGTACTTGGCCACTCAAGTAACATACTACAAGTTTCCAAAAATAAAACCTTTGCTACGGCCACCATCTTGGAAAATAACTGCCAAAATAAACTTTTTTTTTTAATTTTCGCAAAAAAGAAGCATCAAATCGAAAAAAAAAAACATTTCAAATGAAGTTTGTTCAGCATAAAATTATAAATATTTCTTTTTCGTAATTTTTTTTTTATTTAACAAATCCTAAATCAACAAAATTAAATCAAAAGAACACCACATTTTTAAAAGCAAACTTTGTTAGCTCAGTTTTAAAAGCTCTTAAAAGCATGGAATTTGTTATATAGGAAATACTTTACCATCCAAGTAGCATATGAAAAGTCTCCAAAAATCAGTCTTGGTAAATACGGTCAATATTCACCTAATTTTAATTTTCAGAAATACTATGAAGCACTTCAAAAAATTATTATTTTTTTTTTTGTTGCATAATATTAGAAATCTTTCTTGTTAAGGCCATTCTTTTCTTCGAAACAGAAGCCACAAAATGGAGCAAATGTTAAACTGACTATCATAAATTTATATTTTCATTTAGCATTTTTTGAACTGACGAGAAATGTTAATGTCAACAACATAGACTTCTTTTAAAGTAATTATTTTTTTTTCTTTGAAGAAATAGCATAAAAGACAACACCAGTACACCAAATGTAGGCACTAATAAATTATATATGACTGAATTGTAAGTAACCCTCAATTACATTTTAATCTGTTTGAAAAAAAAATACCGAATTATTATGACAAATATTATATAATAATGGAAGCTGATAATTACAGTATGCTTTCAAGTAATTGTCCATATACTCAATTTAATATAT
>JAGDQP010032293.1:4585-18636 GCA_022664845.1 Lepisma saccharinum | reverse complement strand
TATCTATCTATCTATCTATCTATCTATCTATCTATCTATCTATCTATACGTATATATATATATATATATATATATATATATATATATAGGGACGGATCCAAAGGTAGAGCTATAGGGGCTATAGCCGCCCTTGAGGTCCAAATTATAGCTTAGCCCTCCCCTTGACCACACACACATATATATAGGGTGTTAATGAATAACATCAACAAACTAATGGAAGTGAGTTTACATGACAATAGAAGGAAAAAAGTCTCTATCAACCCGTGCCCAGAAATTCGTGATTTATAAGTTGCAGGCAACCGAAAATGGAGATTTTTGAACTTTTGGAATTGAATAGAGTCCTAACTAGTAGTAGTAGACAAAATGCGGCATATTACTGTCAAAGACTCTAACCATCCTTTATTCAAATATGTACTTGTCAGGATTATGAAGTGGATGCGCAAAGATTTCTTCTTAAGACGGAATGTATATTCCGCCATTATATGAAGTAAGTTTGTTTCTCTGAGAAACGTGTAAAAACGGATTACACTTATTTACAATTTGAATAGAGGAGGGTATAGGTAATATCCCGAATTCGGTCTAAGGCTACAACTTTTGACAATATTAGTCTGAAAAAATAAAAAATCTCCATTTTCGGTTGCTTGTAATTAATAAATTACGAATTTTTGGACACGGGTTGATAGAGACCTTTTTCCTTCTTTTGTCATGTAGAATCACATCCAGAAGATTATTGGTGTTATTCATTAACACCCTATATATACAGGGGGTAATACGTAACGCTGCGACAGCAATTAGATTAGAAATGAAACAAAATGTGACAACTTTGGTTGCGCAGGAATGTAGCCATGTCGGGGGCTGATAAAATTCCGTAACAAGCAATGGGCCCCAGGCACCCGGGGGTTAACTGCAAAATCTCAAATGGTAACATGGGAGTGACACTTCGTTCAATAGATCTTAGAAATGACACAATGTTCCGCAAAACATTTTGTATACGGGTCACCGTTTTCAAAATGGCCGCCGGAAATATTGCCTGTTGCAGAGAAATTTGCATTGTTCGTAGTATGAAAACAATGGAGAGCAACGAATGGAGCTAAACGTAGATGTCCAAATGGCACTGGACACATTGATTGGTGTTAGTTATGACTACAATATAGATTGTTATGACTAAAATATAGATTTCTCAAACAACAATATTGATTGTTAAGACAACAATATAGATATTAAAGACTACAATACAGGCATTGTACTCCTAAATATGTATATTCTAGTATTAACAATCAATATTATAGTCCTATTAATATATATAGTAGTCTTAAAAATCTATACTGTAGTCTAAACAATCTATGTTGTAGCCTTAAAAATCGGTATTGTAGTCTTAACAATCAATGATATAGTCTTAACATTCTATACTGTAGTCTTAACAATCTATATTGTAGTCTTAACAATCTATATCGTAAGAGTAACAATCTATATCGTAGTCTAAACAATCGATATGGTAGTCTTAACAATCGATACGGTAGTCTTAACAATCGATATGGTAGTCTTAACAATCGATACGGTAGTCTTAACAATCGATATGGTAGTATTAAAAACCGATATGGTAGTCTTAACAACCGATATTGTAGTCTTAACTATCGATAATGAAGTCTTAACAATCGATATGGAGACTTAACAATCGATATGGTAGTCTTAACAACCGATATAGTAGCCTTAACAATCTATATTGTAGTCTTAAAAATTTATATTGTAGTCTTAACAACCGATATGGTAATCTTAACAACCGATACTGTAGTCTTAACAATCGATATGATAGTCTTAATAACCGATATGGTAGTCTTAACAACTGATATTGTAGTCTTAAAAAAATACTAGCCTTAACAACCGATATGTTAGTCTTAACAATCTTTAATTTATTCTTAACAACCGATATGCTAGTCTTAAAAACCGATATGGTAGTCTTAACTATCGATAATGAAGTCTTAACAATCGATATGGAGACTTAACAATCGATATGGTAGTCTTAATAACCGATATAGTAGCCTTAACAATCTATATTGTAGTCTTAAAAATCTATATTGTAGTCTTAGCAACCGATATGGTAATCTTAACAACCGATATTGTAGTCTTAACAATCGATATGATAGTCTTAATAACCGATATGGTAGTCTTAACAACTGATATTGTAGTCTTACCAAAAGATATGCTAGCCTTAACAACCGATATGTTAGTCTTAACAATCTTTAATTTATTCTTAACAACCGATATGCTAGTCTTAAAAACCGATATAGTAGTCTTAACAATCGAAATGGTAGTCTAAACAATCGATATGGTAGTCCTAACAACTAATATTTTAGTCTTTACAACCGATATGTTAGTCTTAACAACAGATATTGTAGTTTTAACTATCGATAATGTAGTCTTAACAATCGAAATGGAGTCTTAAGAATCGATATGGTACTCTTTACAATATATATTGTAGTCTTAACAATCTATATTGTATTCTTAAAATTTTTTATTGTAGTCCTAACAACCGATATGGTAGTCTTAACAACAGATATGGTAGTCTTAATAACTGAAATTGTAGTCTTAACAACCGATATTGTATTCTTAACAACTGATATGGTAGTCTTAACCGATATATTATTCTTAACAACCGATACTGTAGTCTTAACTATCGATTATGTAGACTGAACAATCGATATGGAGTCTGAATAATCTATATTGTAGTCTTAACAATTTATATTGTAGTCTTAACAACAAATATGGTAGTCTTAACAACCGAATTGTAGTCTTAACAATCGATATGGTAGTCTTTGCAACCGATATGGTAGTCTTAACAGTCGATATGGTAGTATTAAAAACCGATATAGTAGTCTTAACAACCGATATTGTAGTCTTAACAACCGATATGGTAGTCTTAACAACCGATATGGTAGTCTTAACAATCGATATGTTAGCCTTAGCAACAGAATTTGTAGTCTTAAAACGGATATGTAAGTCTTAACAACCGATATGTTAGTCTTAACAAACTTTATTGTATTCCTAACAACCGATATGGTAGTCTTTACAACCGATATGGTAGTCTTAACAATCAATATGTTAGTCTTAATAATCGATATGGTAGCCTTAACAACCGGTATGGTAGTCTTAACAATCGTAATTGTATTCTTATCAACCGATATGTTAGTCTTAACTATCGATTAGACTTAACAATCGATATGGAGTCTTAACAATCTATATTGTAGTCTTAACAACCGATATTGTAGTCTTAACAACCGATATGCTAGTCTTAACAACAGATATGGTAGTCTCAACAATCGATATGTTAGTCTTAACAAATGATATTGTAGTCTTAACAACCGAAATGGTAGTCTTAACAATCGATATGGTAGTCTTAATAATCGATATGGTAGTCTTAACAATCGATATGGTAGTCTTAATAATCGATATGGTAGTCTTAACAACCGATATGGTAGTCTTAATAATCGATATTGTAGTCTTAACAACTGACAATCTCAACAATCTCAACAATCGATATGGGAGTCTCAACAATCGATATGGTATTTTAAGGATCTATATTGTAGTCTTAACAATCTTTATTGAATTCTTAACAACCGATATGGTAGTCTTAACAACCGATATAATAGTTTTAACAACCGAAATTGTAGTCTTAAAACGATATGGTAGTCTTAACAACCGATATGCTAGTCTTAACAACAGATATGGCAGTCTCAACAATCGATATGTTAGTCTTAACAAATGGTATTGTAGTCTTTACAACCGATATGTTAGTCTTAGCAACCGATATTGTAGTCTTAACTATCGATATGGTAGTCTTAACAACCGATATCGTAGATTTAACAACCGATATTATAGTCATAACAAACGATATGGTAGTCTTAACAACCGATATGTTAGTCTCAACGATCGATATAGTAGTCTTAACAACCGACAATCTCAACAATCTCAACAATCGATATGGGAGTCTCAACAATCGATATGGTATTTAAGAATATATATTGTAGTCTTAACAATCTTTATTGAATTCTTAACAACCGATATGGTAGTCTTAACAACCGAAATTGTAGTCTTAAAAACTATATGGTAGTCATAAGAACCGATATTGTAGTCTTAACAACCGATATTGTAGTTTTAACTATCAATAATGTAGTCTTAACATTGGATATAGAGTCTTAACAATCGATATGGTACTCTTAACAATCTATATTGAAGCTTTAGCAATCTATATTGTATTCTTAACAATCTTTATTGTAATCTTAACAACCGATATTATAGTCTAACAACCGATATAGTAGTCTTAACCACCGAAATTGTAGTCTTTACAGCAAATATTGTTTTCTTAACAACCGATATGTTAATCTTATCAACCATTATGGTAGTCTTATCAACCGTTTTTGTAGTCTTAACAACCGATATTGTAGTCTTAGCAACCGATATTGTAGTCTTAACTATCGATAATGTAATCTTAACAATCGATATGGTGTCTTAACAATCTATATTGTAGTCTTAACTATCTACAATGAAGTCTTAACAACCGATATGGTAGTCTTAACAATCGATTTTCTAGTCTTAATGATCTACATGGTAGTCTTAACAACCGATATTGTAGTTTAAACAACCGATATGTTAGTTTAACTATCTTTATTGTATTCTTAACAACCGATATGGTAGTCTTAAAAACCGAATGGTAGTCTTAACAATCGATATGGTAATCTTAACAATCGATATAGTTCCTTGAGATTTCTGATGGGTTTGCTTGAGATTTTTTATAAATTTGCTTTAGATTTTTGATGGGTTTCCTTGAGATAGTTCATGGGTTTCCCTGAGATAGTTGATGGGTTTCATTGAGATAGTTGATCGGTTTCCTTGAGATAGATGATGTTTTTCCTTAAGATAGTTGATGGGTTTCCTTAAGATAGTTGATGGGTTTCCTTCAGATGTTTGATGGGTATCATTAAGATATTTGATGGGTTTCCTTGAGATGTTTCATGGGTTTCCTTGAGATTTTTGATGGGTTTCTTTGAGATAGTTGCTGGGTTTCCTTGAGAAAGTTGATGGGTTTCCTTGTGATAGTTGATGGGTGTGCTGGAGATATATGATGGGTGTCCTGAATATATTTGATGGTGTCCTGGAGATATTCGAAGTATGTCGTGGAGATATTCGAAGTATGTCATGGAGATATTTGATGGGTGCTCTCGTGATTTTTGATGGGTGTCCTGAAGATATTTGTTGGGTGTCCTGAAGATATTTGTTGGGTGTCCTGAAGATATTTGATGGGTTTCCTGGAGATATTATATGGGTTTCCTGGATATATTTGATGGGTTTCCTGGAAATACTTGAGGTGTTTGCTGGAGATATTTGGTGTGTTTCCTGGAGACTTTTGATTAGTTTCCTAGAGATATTTGATGGGTTTCCTTTAGATATTTGATGGGTGTCCTGGAGATATTTGTTGGGTATCCTGCAGATATTTGATGGGTGTCCTGGATATTTCTAACCGGTATTCTAGAGATATTATATCGGTGTCCTGGAGATATTTGATAGGTGTCCTGGAGATTTGATGTGTGTCCTGGAGATATTTGGAGCTTATCCTGGAGATATTTGATGGGTGTCCTGTAGATGTATGATGGGTGTCCTGGAGATATATGATGTGTTTCCCTGAGATATTTGATATTTATCCTTGAGATATTGGATGCGTTTCCTTGATATAGTTGATGGGTTTCCTTGATATATTTGAAAGGTTTCCTGGAGAAATTTGATTTGTTTCATGGATATGTTTGATGGGTTCCGTATAGATATATGATGGGTGATCTGCAGATATTCGATTGGTTTCCTGGAGAAATTTGATGGGTTTCCTGGAGATATTTGATTTGTTTGCTGAAGATATTTGGTGTGTTTCCTGGAGACTTTTTATGGGTTTCCTGGAGAAATTTAATGGGTTTCCTTGAGATATTTGATGGGTTTCCCTGAGATATTTGATATTTATGCATGAGATATTTCATTGGTTTCCATGAGATATTTCATCGCAATGCTTTAGATATTTCATTGGTTTGCTTCTTGATTTTCCTTGAGATATATGATGTGTTTCCTGGAGAGAGTTGATATGTTTTCTGGGGATATTTAATGGGTGTCATGGAGATATTTGATGGGTTTCCTTGAGATTTTTGATGGGTGTAATAGAGATATTTGATGGGTGTCTTGGAGGTATTTGATGATTGTAATGGAGATATATGATGGGTGTCCAAGAGATAATTGATAGGTGTCCTGGCGATATCCCAAGGGTATCCTAGATATATTTAATGGGTGTCCTGGAGATATATGATGGGTGTCCTGGAGATATATCTTTCGGGTCCTTTAGATGTTTGATGGGTGCCACGATGATTTTAAAAGGGTGTCCTATAGATATCTGGATTGTATCCTGCAGATATTTACGGGTGTCATGGAGATATTTGATGGGTGTCCTGGAGATATTTGGATGTATCCTAGAGATATATGATGGGTGTCCTGAATATAAATGACTATTTTGCTGGAGATATATGATGGCTGTCCTGGAGATATATGATGGGTGTCCCGAATATATATGATTAGTGTCCTGGAGATATATGATGGGTGTCCTAGAGATATTTCATGGGTGTATTGGAGATATTTCATTTGTGTCCTGAAGACAATGGATAGATGTCCTGGAGATATTGGATGGGTGTCTTGGGGATTTGATGGGTGTCCTGAGGATATTAGGAGGGTATCCTGGAGATTTTTGATGAATGTCTTACATATATTTTATGGGTGTCCTGGAGATTTGATGGATTGCCTGGAGATATTTTGAGGGTTTCCTGGGATATTTCAGGTGTTTGCTGGGGATATTTTGTGTTTCCTAGAGACTTTTGATTGGTTTCCTACCGATAATTGATGGGTTTCATGGAGATATTTGATGGGTGCCCTGGAGATTTCAGGAGGGTGTCCTGGAGGCATTTGATTTGTGTCCTGGAGATATATGATGGGTGTCCCTGAGATATAAGATGGGTGTCCTGGAGATATTTTTTTGGGTGTCCTGGAGATATATGGTGGGTGTCCTGAATATATATGATTGGTGTCCTTGAGATATGTGATGTGTGTACTGGAGATATATGATGATTGTCCTGGAGATATTTAGTGGGTGTCCTGTAGATATTTGATTTGTGTCCTGGAGATCTGATGGGTTGTCCTGGAGATATTTGATGGTTGCCTGATGATTTTTGATGGGTGTCCTGCAGATTTGATGCGTGTCTTAGAGATATTTGTAGGGTATCCTGGATATATTTGAATTGTTTTCTGGAAATTATCGATGGGTTTCGATATTTGAGTTGTTTGCTGGAGATATTTGGTGTGTGTCCTGGAGACTTTTATGTGTTTCCAGGAGATATTTTATGGGTTTCGTGGAGATCTTTATTGGGCATTCCATGAGATATTTGATGTGTTTCCTTGAGATATTTGATATGTATCCTTGAGATATTGGATGGGTTTCCTTGATATAGTTGATGGTTTTCCTTGACATAATTTATAGGTTTCCTTGTTATATTTGAAAGGTTTTCCGGATAAATTTGATGGGTTTCATGGATATATTTGTTGCGTGTTCTGGAGATATTTGATGTGTGTCCTGGAGATAGTTAATGCTCTTCCTTGATTAAGTTGTTGGGTTTTTCTTTAGATTATTCTTAGGTTTCCTTGAGATATTTCTTAGGATTATTTGATATTATTCATATATTTCCTTGAGATATCTCATAGGTTTCCTTGAGATATTTGATAGGTTTACTTGAGATATTTCATTGGTTTTCTTGAGATATCTCATTGGTTTCCTTGAGATATTTGATTGGTTTGCCTTAGATATTTCATTGGTTTACTTCTTGTTTTTCCCTGAGATATATGGTGTGTTTCCTGCAGAGAATTGATATGTTTTCTGGAGATATTTGATGCGTGTCCTCTAGATATTTGATGGGTTTCCTTCATATATTTGATGCCTTTCCTGGAGATATTTGATGAGTGTTCTGGAGATATTTGATGGGTTTCCTGGAGAATTTTGTTGGGTATCGTGGATATATTTGTTTTTTTCCTTGAGATATTTGTTGGGTTTCCTGGAGGTATTTGATGGGCTTCCTTGAGATTTTTGATGGGTGTCCTGGAGATATTTAATGGGTGTCCTGGAGATGCGATGGGTGTCCTGGAGATATTATAATGGGTATCCTGAAGATATTTGATAAGTGTCTGGAGATATTTGGTTTGTGTCCCTTAGATTTGATGGATGTCCTTGAGATATTTGGAGGGTATCCTTTAGATGTTTGATGGGTGTCCTTTAGATATTTGATTGGCGTCCTGGAGATATATGATGGGTGTTCTGGAGATATATGGTGGGTGTCCTGGAGATATTTGATTGGTTCCCTGATGATTTTTGATGGGTGTTCCGGAGATTTGATGGGTGTCCTGGAGATATTTGTAGGGTGTCTTGGAGATATTTGATGGTTATGATGGAGATATTTGATGGTTTTTGCTGGAGATATTCGACGGATTAACTGGAGATATTTGATGGGTGCCCTGGAGATATCTAGAGGGTATCCTGGAGATAATTGATGGGTGTCCTGGAGATATATTATGGGTGTACTGGAGATATATTATTCATGTCCTAGAGATATTTGATGGGTTTCCTTGTGATTTTTGATGGGTTTCCTAGAGATAATTGATGCATGTTCTGGAGATATTTGATGGGTTTCCTTGTGAATTTTGATCGGTATCTTGGATATATTTTTTTCCTGGATATATTTGGTGGGTTTCCTGGAGATATTTGATGGGTTTCCTTGTGATTTTTGATGGGTGTCCTGGAGATATTTCATGGGTGTCCTGGAGATATTTGATGGGTTTCGTGAAGATATTTGATGGGTCTCCTGGTGATATTTATGGGTGCCCTGGAGATATCTAATTTGTTACCTTGTGATATCTGATGGGTTTCTTTCAGATATCTGATGGGTTTCCTTCACATATTTAATATGTTTCCTTGAGATATTTGATATGTTTCTTAGTGATGTTTGATAGGATTCCTTGGGATATTTGATGGGTTACCTTAAGATAGGTGAGAGCTTTCCAGTATATATTTGATGGGTTTCCCGCACTTATTTATTGGGTATCCTTTAGATATTAGTTTGTTTTCCTGGAGATAATCGATAGGTGTTTTTTTTAGATATTTGATATTTGTCCCCGAGAGATTTGATGGGTGCCCTGGAGATATTCGATATGCGTGTCCTGGAAATTTGATGAATGTCCTGGAGATATTTGGAAGCTTTCCTGGAGATATTTGATGTGTGTCCTACATATATTCGATGGTTGTCCTTTAGATATTTGATGGGTGTCGTGGAGATATTTGATGGGTGTCTTAGATATAATTGATATCTGTATTGGAGATATTTGATGGGTGCCTTCGAGAAATTTAATGGGTGTCCTGGAAATTTGATGGATGGCCTGGAAATATTTGGAGGCTATCCTGGAGATAATTAATGGATGTCCTGGAGATATTTCATTGGTCTCCTCGAATTATTTGATGAGTTTCCTGGATGTATTTGTTGGGTTCCTTTGAGATATTTGATATTGATCCTTCCGATATTTGATGGGTTTCCTTGATATAGTTGATGGGTTTCCTTGATATAGTTGATGGGTTTCCTTGATGTAGGTCATCGGTTTCCTTGATTTATTTTATAGGGTTCCTGGAGATATTTGATTGGTGGCCTGGAGATATTTGCTGGGTGTCCTGGATATATATGATGGGTATCCTAGAGATATTTGACGATTGTCCTGGAAATATTTGATGTGTGTCCTCGAGATATTTGATTGGTGTTCTGGAGATTTGATGGGTGTCCTGTAGATTTGATGGTTGTCCTGGAGATATTTCGAGGGTATCCTGAAATTATTTGATGAGTGTCCTGGAGATATTTCATTGGTCTCGTGGACATATTTGATGAGTTTCATGGAGATATTTGTTGGGTTTCTTGGAGATATTTGATTGGTGTTCTGGAGATATATGATGGGTGTACTAGGGATATATGATGCGTATCTTGGAGATATTTGATGGGTGCCCTGATGATATTTAATTGGTGTCCTGGAGATATCTGGAGGGTATTCTGGAGATATTTGTTGAGTGTCCTTGAGATATTTGATGCTGTCCCGGAGATTTGATGGGTGTCTTGGAGATATTTGTAGGGTATCTTGGATATATTTGGTTGGTGTCCTGGAGATATTTGGTGCTTGTCCCGGAGATATTTGATCGGTGCCGTGATGGTTTTTAATGGCTGTCCTGGAGATATCTGGCGGGTATCCTGGAGATATTTCATTGGTGTGGTGGAGATATAAGATGGGTGTCCCGGAGATATATGATACTTTTCCTGGAGATATATTATGGGTGTAATATATATATTTGTTAGGTGTCCTAGAGATAGTTGATGGGTGTCCTGGAGATATTTGATGGGTGTCCTGGAAAATATATGATAGGTGTCCTGGAGATATATATAGCGTGTCCTGGAGATATATGATGGGTGCCCTCATGATTTTTGTTGGGTGTCCTGGACATTTATTAATGTCCTGGAGATATTTGTAATGTATCCTGGAGATATTTGATGGGTGTCCTGGAGATATTTAATGGGTATCTTGGAGATATTTGATGGGTGTCCTGAAGATTTTTAATGGGTGTCCTAGAGATATCTGGTGGGTATCCTGGAGATATTAGATTGGTATCCTGGAGAAATTTGATGGGTGTCCTGGAGATATTTGATTGGTGTCCCGGAGATATAGGATGGGTGTCCGGGAGGTATATGATAGGTGTCCTGGAGATATTTGATAAGTGACCTGATGATTATTGATCGCTCTCCTGGAGATTTGATAAGTGTCCTGGAGATATCTGGAGTCCATCCTGGAGATATTCGCTGCGTGTCCTGGAGATATATTGTGTTTGTCCTGGAGATATTTGATGGGTGTAACGTAGATATATGATGTGTGTCCTGGAGGTATTTGATGGGCCCCCTGATATTTTTTGATGGGCTTCCTGGAAATTTGATATGTGTCTTGGAGACATTTGTAGAGTATCCTGGAGATATTTAATGGGTGTCTTGGAGATATTTGATGGGTGTCCTGGAGATGTTTGATGGGTGTGCTGGAGATTTGATGCTTGTCGTGGAGATTTGATGGGTGTCCTGGAGATATTTCGAGGGTGTCCTGGTGATATTTGATGGGTGTCCTGGAGATATTTGATTGGTGTCCTGGGGACAAAAGATGGATGTCCTGGAGATATATGATGGGTGTCCTGGAGATTTTTATCGGTGACCTGGAGATATTCGATGGGTTTTCTGGAGATATTTGATGGGTTTCCTAGACGTATTAGAGGTGTTTGGTGGAGTTATTTGGTGTTTCCTGAGGACTTTTGGTGGGTTTCCTAGAAATATTTGATGGGTTTACTTGAGATATTTGATTGATTTCCTTGAGATATTTGATATTTATCCTCGTGATATTGGATGGGTTTCCTTGATATAGTTGATGGGTTTCCTTGATATAATTGATCTGTTTCCTTGATATATTTGAAAGTTTCCCTGATGAAATTTGATGGGTTTCATGGATATATTTGATGGATTTCGTATAGATATATGATGGGTGACATGGAGATATATGATGGGTGTCGTGGAATATTTGATGGGTTTCCTTGAGATTAGTGTTAGGTTTCTTTGAGATATTTCTTAGGATTCCTTTTGATAATTCATAGGTTTCCTTGATATATTTCATAGGTTTCCTTGAGATATATGACACTCTTACTTGATATGTTTCATTGGTTTCCTTAGAGATAATTCATAGGTTTGCTTGAGATATTTCATAGGTTTCCTTGAGATATTTGATACTTTTACTTGATATATTTCATTGGTTTTCTTGAGATATTTCATTAGTTTTCTTGCAACATTTCGTCGGTTTCCTTGAGATATTTCAATGGTTTGCTTTAGATATTTCATTGATTTAATTCTTGATTTTCTTTGAGATATATGATGTGTTTCCTGGAGAGAGTTGATATGTTTACTGGAGTTATTTGATGTGTTTCCTTCAGATTTTTGATGGGTTTCGTGGAGATATTTGATAGGTGTTCTGGAGATATTTCATGGGTTTCCTGTAGAATTTTGATGGTTATCCTGGAGATATTTGTTTTTTCCTGGATATATTTGGTGGGTTTCCTGGAGATATTTGATGGGTTGCCTTGAGATTTTTGATGGGTGTTCTGGAGATATCTGATGGGTGTCCTGGAGACATTTGATGGGTATCCTGAAGTTATTTGATCGGTGTCCTGGAGATATCTGATGGGTGCCCTGGAGAAATGTGATGGGTGTCCTGGAGATATCTGATGGGTGCCCTGATGATTTTTAATGGGTGTCCTTGAGATATCTAACGGGTATCCTGGAGATATTTTATGGTTGTCCTGGAGATATTTGATGGGTGTCCTGGAGATTTGGTGGGTGTCCTGAAGATATTTGGAGGGTATCCTGGAGATATTTGATGGGTGTCCTGGAGATATTTGATTGGTGTTCTGGAAATATATGATGGGTGCCCTGGAGATATATGAAGGGTGTCCTGAATATATATGTTACGTGTAATGGAGATATTTGATGGATGTCCTGGAAGCATATGATGTGTGTCCTGGAGATATTTGATGGGTGCCCTGATGATTTTTGATGGGTGTCCTGGAGATTTGATAAGTGTCCTGGAGATATCTGGAGGGTATCCTGGAGATATTTGCTGCGTGTCCTGGAGATATATGATGTTTGTCCTGGAGATATTTGATGGGTCTTCTGGAGATATATGATGGGTGTCCTGGAGATATTTGATGGGGCCCCTGATGATTTTTGATGGGCCTGCTGGAGATTTGATATGTGTAATGGAGATATTTGTGGTGTATCCTGGAGATATTTGATGGATGTCCACTAGATATTTAATGGGTGTCCTGGATATATATGATGGGTGTCCTGGAGATATTTGATGTGTGCCCTCATGATTTTTGATCGTTGTCCTGGAGATATTTATAGTGTATCCTTAAATATTTGATGGGTGTTCTGGAGATATTCGATGGGTTTCCTGGAGATATTCGATGAGTTTCCTGGATATATTTGAAGGGTTTCTTGCAAATATGTCAGGTGTTTGCTGGTTATATTTTGTGTGTTTCCTGGAGACTTTTGATGGGTTTCCCAGAGATATTTGATGGGTTTCCTTTAGATATTTGATGGGTGTCCTGGAGATATTTACTGGTTGTCCTGCAGATATTTGATGGGTGTCCTGGAGAAATTTAATGGGTGTCCTGGATATTTCTAATTGGTGTTCTAGAGATATTTGATAGGTGTCCTGGAGATATTTGATAGGTGTCCTGGAGATTTGATAGATGTCCTGGAGATATTTGAAGCTTATCCTGGAGATATCTTATAAGTGTCTTTGAAATATTTCATTCTTTTCCTTGATATATTTAATGAGTTTCCTGGAGATACTTGTTGCGTTTCTTGGACATATTTGATTGGTGTCCTGGAGATATTCGATGGGTTTTCTGAAGATATTTGACGGGTTTCTTGCAAATATTTCAGGTGTTTGCTGGAGATATTAAGCTGGAGACTTATGATGGGTTTCCTGGAGATATTTGATGGTTTTCCTGGAGATATTTGATGGGTGCCCTGCAGATATCCTTAGGATATCCTGGATGTATTTGATGGTTGTCCTGGAGATATATGATAGGTGTCCTGGAGATATATGATGGGTTTCCCTGAGAAATTTCATATTTATCCTTGAGATATTGGATGGGTTTCCTTGATATAGTTGATGGGTTTCCTTGACATAGCTGATATGTGTCCTTGATATATTTGGAAGGTTTCCTGGAGAAATTTGATTTCTTTCATGGATATATTTGATGGGTTTCGTATAGATATATGATGGGTGACTGGAGATATTCGATTGGTCTCCTGGAAATATTTGATGGGTTTCCTGGAGATATTTGAGGTGTTTGC
>JAGDQP010032292.1:0-21412 GCA_022664845.1 Lepisma saccharinum | reverse complement strand
GAGGAAGGTTCTGGCGATAATTAAGGGGACTCCAGGTGGTGGTGAGGAGGTCTTCATGTTTCTGTCGTCACGTGCACTTCCCTTCCTTTTACTTCTTTCCATCTTCAACAAAACACTTTGGATGAATCGCCACTCCACGACAAAACCGATAAAAATATCGAAAAACAGTTACCAGAAATTCAAACTATTTCCTTGGTTTCATTTATGGTGCACGGCCTACAAAGGGTTTATAAACCAAGAAATCTTTGGGGAAAGACAGTATTTAAAATGAAGAAGACCACATCCAGGAGCTGTTAGTGGTTATATTAGCTGTTCTATTTCTTTTTAGTTCAAGTTTCTAGTGAAAATTCAATTTGAGGATAAATGATTATATGAAACGTAGAGAAAAAAAGTGGGGAATATGCACTTTAAAAAATAAAATAATAATAAATTTGTACTCGTAACAAGTACTACACAATGGGTGAAGTGAATAAAAAGAACCAAATACTCGAAAATGTTTATTCGCGAGTAAAGTATTCTCTCGCGTATCAGGTTAACAAAAGTTTGCTTTTACTCAAAAGTATTTTCTTGTATCAATTGGGTATTTTCTTGTATCACTTACTTACAACTTATTTTTATTCACTCTTATTTAAGTAATTGCTTCAAAGTTCTGAGTATTTACTTACCACAGAAGCATTTACTTTCAAATCGCAAGTATTTACTCCTGATGAAAAGTATACTCTCTTTTTCTTCACTTAGTCCCAAGTATTTACTTACTCGTTTTTATTCACTTCACCCAATGACAGTTTCGATCCAAAATGTTGAAAAAAACACCAAGTTCTGGCGGTTTTAAGAATATGAAATACATTTGAAGCAAATGGGATAGTTGCACTTTAAAATGCGTTCGTGCATATCCCCCTTCTTTCCCTGAACGCTCCATATCAGTCGCTTCTAAATGTTATTGTTCGTTCATTTTATTTATTGTATTGGTTTTGGTTTGTTTAGTTTGGTTTTAACTTGACTTTCGTAGTAAATACTGTTTTAAAATTATTTATAAAAGGAAATTGTATAATTACATGAAAAAGTATTGCGGACCCCTTACATGCTTGTCACGGACCCCAGGTTGGGAAACACTGCTCTAGATTATAGATAAGAAAAAATAGTTTTTATTTTTTGCATAGAAATACACACACATTTGTATGTATGTATGGACAATCGTACATATATTGGAGTTTTGGTTATTGTGATTTCGTGGGGCCCCGTGAAGAGTCATTGCCCAGGGCCCTGCAAAGTCTAGGGTCGTCTCTGGTGGGAAGCATTACATTTAATATAGTTAGAAAAGCGTGATATTTGAATAAAACGAACCTAGCAGCCATAGCGTTGGTAGAGCGTCGGTTTCGCATATGAGAGGTCCTGAAATCAATTCTAGGATCTGACCATCCTGACAGGTTTTCCCAGGGTATTTCCTCAGTATGGTCAGGCAAATGTCGGGACGGGATGGTTACCTTGAACTTAGTTACACCCTGGCCGACTCCTTCCGCTACCCTATCCCAGCCTAAGCCATACATGCCTGAAGACCATAAATAAATTTAATGGAATAAATGGAGAAGACTGAACTTGCTTGAAGGACTTGCCACTTGACTCAGAACAGTAGGTAAATGATTATTAAATTACATGTAATGGTATATTGTTAAATAGGTCAAGAGGCGAAATTGCTATGATTTAACTGCCTCATCTTTATTTTAACCTCTAACTTTCTTTTATTGTAATTTAGGGGTTGATATCTTTGAAGTAATGTGCTTTTTTCTTTTACTTTCAGGTGAGTTACAATTTTTGTTCATTTGTCTGGGCTGATTTTATTTTGGTAAGTTAAATAGCATTTCATTCACAGTAATCGTAAGTTTGATTATGCAAGTCCCGATTTGTGGAGCATTTGCCAGGGGTGTCCAATATAGCACTAAATTTATTAGTATACAACAATAATACGTAATACGTTTACATAACTTTATTATTAGTGGTAATGGGTATTTATTTCTGGAAGGATTTCCCATGAGTCGTTTTGTTAGTTTTTAAGCGTGTACATCATCGTCCACTCTACGGTAAGAGTAAGATAAATAGGTACGAATATGAACTGATAATCCATACACGTATAATCGGTAATTTACTGTGTTTTGAAATACTTTCAAAACTATTAACAAAGTAAAACCTGTTGAAAAACAAATATGGCAGTCAGTCGTGTTATTTCGTACGTGTTCCTGGAAGGTATTCTAACCCGCAAATCAGGGTAGAGAAGTTGTGTTGTATACATTTCAGGTTATTATGTTCATGAGAAGGAGACTGTCAGTATTGAACACTATTTTATTTTAAAACCACAGAAGAATTGTAACGATGTAGGTTCTCTAGGAAGAGAAGTTTAGTCACAAACGTACTTGCTATGTGCTGCATTAATCGTTAATTCATTATATAAAGCTATTTTATATGCTTAATTAATGCCCTTTGTTCGGTGCGCAACGTACAGTATCTATCATATGCTTTCATTTACACGGTTATGTGCATCCAATTTAATTTGGGCAGGATTTCTGTATTATATTCTGAATATTTCTCTATTTTATATTATTCCATTCCAGCTGCTACCTGGTTTATTCTTTATAAATGTATTTCTGGCTTTTAGGCATCTCAGGCTCAGGACGGAATAGGGTGGGGGAGAGGATGTTGGGAGGTAGTTGGTCACGACCTACTTAGTAGGTACTATCCCGGTATGACTGAGGAAAGCCCTGGAAAACTCTCAGTCAGGATACGCAGCCGCTGGAATCGTTCCTCAAACCGTGCTAATCCAACGCCCTATGAACTGAGCTATGGACGCTTGGTCTGGTTTATTCTTACTCTGTATGTAGTGTTAGTATATTCCATTATCTAGTGGAAGTTTTTTTTTTTTAATGTCTTTCGAGTCATATTTCCTTTCTCTGAGGCTTGTGTTTTCGGTTTCACATGCTTCCTCTTTTCTCATCAGGCCTTGGAACCAACCACAGCGAAGTTATGTCTTGAGTACGGTACACTTGTGTAGCGGATAGGCCTACAGAGAATTCGGACGTTATTTGTATTTGATCATCCCATAAGTCGTTTTTTGTCACATGCCCCGCACAATAAAGGAGAATGAAGACATACTTCGAAGTTGGAACACAATCTTCAGTTTGCTCGACAACCTTTTGCTATCTGTCATGCAGTTTTGGATTATCACACTTAGAGAAAGTTCTGGATTTGTATGGAAAGAAACTCGAGCAACATCCTCCTCACGTACTCCGTATTTCGCAATATCTTTCCCGTCAGGATGATTTTGGAGACTGAAACAGACTGAAATTTGTAGGCGCAGGGTCCAGTCAATAAGGTGGGTGGGGAATTTTCTCCTATCCAATTTCTTGTACTTTCCCACAGGTTATCCTAGTCGTGTGTGGGTGGATGTTGTTTCTTTGGATCACATACCACAACACTCCTAGGTTACATTCCTAAATACATTCGGTTAATTCATGTTTTCTAACCGTTTATTGGATACCCGAGCTTAGCTGTGTTACCGATAATACCACTTTTAGATCTTACACAGTGCTGAGCGTCTTGAAAGATTAGTGCCAAATGCGTCGGGCCTTCCTTGACTGTGCCACGAGGTCATCCCAGGCCTCAATCGAGGACATTTTATATTATTTATTAAAGATTCGTTACTTTATTTAGTGAGTTCATAAAACCTGAACTGGTGCTTCATTAATTGCTCCTGGCGAAGCGCCACTGCTTTGTAACCTTATTTTCTGTACACTGTGTATAAGCAAGTGCTAGTTTTAACGTGACGGTAAAGTTCTGAAAGGGCTTGTAAGATAAAATGGATTCATTTGTATTTGTGACACAATAGACTTTGTTCAATAACAAAGCTTTGTGGAAGTCCCATATCATCGTTACTCCTAAATTACGTACTTATACAAGTAATATGAAACTTCACTTTAATTTAAAAGATTTAATAAGAGCTTAGTGAGATACAAAAGAGCAAGTAAAAAATATGCGAGTTAAATAAAACCGTAAATTAATTAGTGGCATAACTATAGTCTTAACATTTTAATTAAATGTCATGTTCAAATGTCAAAAGCTTTCAAAAGAGATTATGCAATATATCTTTCTCTAAAGCATGTGGAAACTCGATCTATATAATGTGTACTCGCATCATTCTCAAAGAACTGATGCGAGGTATTGTATATAGGTATCATCAGCATTCTCTGAGAGATTATTGTAGCCAGATGACGAATATTTAACAGTTCATTTTACTATACTAAAATTACATGATATGTCCAAATGGAAAACCAGATTACCGGCCATGTATATTTACACTTGTACTGAGGCGACATAAAAAAAAATTGTAAAACGAATGATTTGGAATGTTCAGTGTGGGATGAGTGTTACCCACGGAGGTGTGTGTGAGATGATTTGGTAAGGTCATGAGTCAGAAGAGTAGTCGAGAAAAAGAAAGAGAGAGAAAGAAGGACTCTAAATTTGGGTGCTTGTGGCTACAAAACTACAAGTGCTTCTTCGTTCAACACTTTATACAACCAAGAGAACACCTTCGCAAAAACGCTTCTTCTTCTTTTTGTTCAGAGCGAAATACTTTCTGACAGCAGAAGGATGTTTTGAAGAGAAAGAGTTGCATAACAGATTGGTACTTGTGAAGCTGATAAAAATAGCTGCCAAAAAGAATTTTCGTCTTCCATCTTCTTCTGTTTGGCTTCTTCTTCTTCTTTCCTGCGTTGCATCGCTCAATTTTTGTTTTGGTCGCGCGAGAACGGCGCCTGCTATCATCCCGCGCGGAAGACTCACAGCTTCCCACGCGCACCACTTTACTCACTTAACTCAGCCTCATTTCAGAAATACGTTTTTCTCTCTTAAGTGTGTGTTGGTAGAACGTGGAGATAGATTTTGCTGTCATTTCTCCACAGTAGCGTTCACAAGATGGAAAGGTTGCAATTACTGTGCTCTCTCTGTGTGTGTCTGTCATCATTTCCGCCCCCTCCCCCACGCCAACATATACCATATATAAACCCTTTCTATGAGAACTTTTACTGTGGGGGAAATTCCCCTAATGAAGCACTTAAAGGTCATCTGAAACAGAGTAGTAATTGACATCACTCTCCCTCCTGGTGAAAGCGTGATATTTAAAAAAAGGAGAAAACCAACAATTTCTTGAAAATACATGTAATAGTGATTGCTGTTGCTTCTTTGTATATCAGCGAAAATATCAATAGAATGTTGATTTTCTCCTTTCAGTCGACACGGGGTTCAGGATATAATTTGTTTTCTAAGCCGATGGGTTATCGTAAATTGATCAAAATTAAAACACTTGATCCACATGTATATCTTAATATATATAAATTTGATCGAAATCCGCTTAACGATACACAATATAAGGTCTACCAAGTTTAGAGATAAACTAACAGAAGCAACTTGTCAGGTACGAAAACTTTGCCGGAGCAAACAGTTAAGAAAAGAAGTAATGAATTTACAGACTAGATGTTGCCAGGTGCGGATAGGGAAATGATCCGTAAACATCGATCTGATGTTTCTGAAATCCAATTTTTATTTGCTTATCCAGAGCTGAAATCTTGTTCCAAATTTCGAATTATATAAGATCCACATCCAAATTCCAAGATTTGGATCGAAGGTTTCCAGTCTTAATATTCTGATTCAGAGTCTCAATTCTCAAGACACTCATTCACTTTCGAAGCGTTGTATACTGCAGATTTGGGTTTCAACTGTTTCCGATCTGAAGGTCAGAATCCGACTAAAACTTTGGATTTTGTTTCAGATTCGGATCCTATATTCCGGATTTCACGACTCGGATCCTATATTTGTTATCACAAGATTCTGTTTAGTAAGTTTTCACTACCAATATCCGATTTCAAAATATCCTTAACACAAGATTCACATTCAAAAGTTTCCAATCTTAATATACAAATCTGCAAATTCGGAACTCAGGATCGGAAAGTTTCAAATCTGAAAATTTGTATTTGTATTGGATCAAAATATTCGAATGCCGTGTTCCGATCTCAAAATTCGGATCCAGTGTTTTGCTCTAGTCTTAGAAAATCTGGAATCTAAAGTTTCGAATTTGATGGTCCGGAGTCGGACTTGTGTGACAATGCCTTTTCTAGACAGTTGATTATATACAGGGGGAAAAAAAAAGTGTGCAAGACGACTGTTAGAAGGCACGCGTTAGAAATATAATAAATCGTAAACAGACACGGACGGCCCTTTGCATCTTTCCAACATCGAATTTTAAGGAACTTAGTATTCACACCTCCGTTTTGAGAGCTATTTAAAAATAACGGTCAAATGAGGAGCAACACTTAATATTTTGGCAAGCAACCGCTATAATTGTTAAGAATATAAAATATACCGTGGTGTATATAAAATAAATTAATCCATAGTTTCAATGTGTTTGTTTTTGATTAGAAATTGGAAGGACTGGACAGTGACATGATATGCTTTACAAGCTTTGTTTCCTGCAAAGACAAACTTTTTTTTTTTTAATCTGAGCTAGTTCATTTAATAAGTGTTAACAGATATTTATTTGCAGACCTTTTAAAAGGAGGAGGCAAGCAAGCCAATCAGTCGCTTGGGAGAAGGCTGAACAATACAGAATACATGAGCCTTATAAAGTACAGAGCAAAAAAAAAAAAAAAAAAATAACACTTCTGTTCCTGACTGTTCTTGTTCCCAATTTTGTCCCCGATTTCCAGAAAATGTAAATAAAGGAGAAAATTTTTACAGTTTCGAAGGCACAGACAAGTGTACGAGTACTTCACACTCACGATAAAGAAAAGATAACATTTCGCCTAAATATACGAATTTTAGAATTGTCCCCCCGAAAAGAAAAAAGAAAAAAGGTCACTTGATCACACACAAAAGAGTAAAAATGACACACCCACGCGAAATAAAAGATTATCGAAACTAGCTTCAAAAAGGCTGCTGGTAGCAGCTACTCAAGTTCGCTTTATTACTGTAGGTAAGAATTCACATTCGTCTATTAAGATATTGGAAAAGAATATTTAATAATAAATTAATTAACTTTTTCTTGTAACCTGTTATTCTGAGTAATGGAGTAATTATGGATTCCCAGAATGATATAACTGAAATTGACAGGGTAGAAAGGTTCTCGGCTACGAATAAATCTCTTTGAGTGTTACTAAATATTACTTCGGTAGCTTTTCAAAATTTCAACATTATTCTTGATATTTACTCTCTCTCTCTCTCTCTCTCTCTCTCTCTCTCTCTCTCTCTCTCTCACACACATATAAAGAAAGAAAGAGAGACACTTATGCTGTGATACTTGTTACTCGTTTACTGCGTTAACATTTTTCAGGGGAACCATGGTAACACTTTTACCTGTCCTCCTTTGATGCTTTCAGTCCAACGAATGGCACGTGGAAATATGTACTTGATTATTGCTGTAGGTAGGGGTAGCAGAAACGGTTCTTCCAATTATAAGTTTTCCTGTTGAGATTCGCCTCAACTGTATTTTTAACGCAGCAATCAAGTAGAGTTGAGGTTCTGGGGGAAGGGGAATCTTAATAGAGAGTCTCTTTACTTCTTGTATATATATTTGTGTGTGTATAGATATATATGAAAGCTCTGTTGCGTAGTTAGTCCATACAACGGCGGAGGAATGCTGTTGTTGTCTACGACGAAATCTGGGATTTTCACCCGAAGCTCTTCATCGCGGCTTGTAATTACGCGAGTGGCTTGGCTGAGGCGGCGCCGGCAGTTGTTCGTCGTCCATTGATCGCCTTGTCCACAGTTACCATGGCGACGGGAGGCTGACACTGTCGTCGTGGAAACAGCCAGGCCGCCCTTCTGTCATGTGATGATGACAGAAGGAAAGTCATAACAATGATCTATATATTATTTTTATTTTTCACGTTTTTTACCTTTCTGCCTTGGTTGTGGTGATTATTTCCTTCTTTTGTTCCCTTTTCGTATGGGATTTTGGTAATGACAATCGCTCTTGGAGGAGCTTGTTGTTGTTCTTGATCCTTCTTCTATTGTGAAGACTTCCCTTGTTTGTTGTTGTTCTGAGTTTTCCTCTAATTCTTTCCAAACATCTATCATTGACTTCTGAAACCTATCGAACTGATAATTGTGTGAACGTAAATGGCTCTTAGGGAATGGAAACTCTCGGAGCCAAGAGCGTTTTCAACGTTCAGAACGTTTTCTTGTCTATTCATTCAGAAGTGGAAATTGTTAGTTTCAACTCGGAAAAGGTCAAATGTCAGAGCGTTTCCGAAAACTTATTTTCTTCCTTTTTTTAATGTCAATATTAGATTGCTTTTATATGAATTATTTTTCTGTTCCCTGAAACAAAGTATGTACAGTTTATTTTTCTTCTCTTCTCTGGAAGTGTGTTAGTTCTGTATACAAGAGTATACTGTGTCTCTCAGAAGGAGAATATTTTAAACGTTTTTGCCCACTTGTTGTACGTTTGTTTCCTGATCAGAGCTGAAATGGGTGTTATGGTCAGCCACGTCAAGTTTTGGACCGACTTACTGGGTTACCGGGTCTATGTTTGAGACCCGAAAGACACGGCGAAGTTTCTATTTTATTATTATACATTATTGCTTTTGAACAGTGTTTCTTTCAGGGGGGTGACCGAGACAGTGGGTTTACCCCAAGAGCACGAAAAATTCAACGCCGGAGGTTTCTAACAATAATAATATGTATGGAAATAGGCTCATATCCCCGGAAAATACAAAAAATAAACCTAGGGGCGTCCAAAGAACGGCCAGCTGAAATAATTGTGTGATCTGAGGCGTTAGTTTTCGCTTATCAGGTAGCCGGATCACAAAGTTAGTCTGGTGGTCATTTGGGTCAAGACCGGTCAATCGGGTCAGATTTGGAACCGGGTCAGTCGGGTCATCAAAAGTGAACTGGTTTCAGCTCTGGTCGTGATAAAAGTTAAACTTATTCAGTTTCGAATCACACGTCTTCTCGTCGGGTCCCGAGACTCGCCAGCAGGTTCCTGAACCGGGCTGCAGGCCGATGGTTGAGATTGGTGAGATGGTGGTGTGCTCTAGTGTGTTATTACAAGAAGGTTATTATTAGAGGTATTACTAGTTTCGGATATGCGATATCCAATATTTCATTCTATATCCAGGAGGATTTGGGCATACCTACACTGAGAAAAAATACTGACGAATCCTATCACTCCTTTCGTATAAATCTATTGTTGGAATGGACAGAGGGATGAACAGAACAAATTTATAGTTTTGAATCAACGTACCTCGTGTCTTCTTTCGTAGTTTATTTCATACGAGTCTTTTCTTCCTTTTATTCTGAATAATATGGTTATCAGCAAGACTACTTAAAAATAATAGGCTTCTTGATTATGATATGATGTCACGGGTATAAGACCATTCTGCGTTTCATAGTACCATGCGTGAGTTTAATGTTGTTTGGGTATGTTTCTGTGAAAATTTAAAGCTAAATGTACCACACACAGACTAAAATAAACAGTCCAGTACATATCTGCAAAAGTAAACAGATTTCTCTAACAATTTATTTTATATAAACTACGTTAGAAAAAAATTAGCGATGATGCTTACCGCAATTTTAAGTAAGCTCGAACAAAATAGCTTGATGATTTAAAAGCAAGTGAAATTGTTTCACAAATTTATAACAGCGTGAATTATAGCCATATGTTCAAGACAGAATCATGTGTGCAAGACAGAAGGGCATAATTGTACTATTTTCCAAAATGACGTACGTCCTTCTGCCTTGAAAGCAATGATATGGACATTATTTTATTCTATTATCAATTGCCTTCTTTTAAAATATATGGAAATATGTCCAGGGATAGATATTTATGAACAAAACGTTTTGAAGTTCGCTGCGTTACTACATTTTGATCCTCATGGCTATGACGTGGAGCTGACGTGTGGATGTAAAGCGTTATAATCACAACTGTTCTCTTCATACACATTTATTTTGTAAATTTAGAAAATGTTTTTCACCATTTCAATCTCATAGTATATTGAATACCCACCACACACACTGCATTCTCCGAAATACATCATATTTTTTGTATTCTATTTAAATTTCTAAACAGTGGTGTAAAACTTTATAATAGTTAGAATAGGAAGCTTGAATGTGTGTGTGTATGAGTTTTTTTTTTTAATTTCTGTTAATCGAACACATTTGCCATATATTTTTTTTTCTTCGTGAGTTTACATTTATTGTTGTTTATCACAGTTGTAATTGCAATTTAGTTGTTCGTACGGGATGAAATGAGCGTTAACACTCAAAACTAGACGTGGAATTGTGTGACAAGGAACTGTAACCAGGTGTGACATAAAAATGTTATGTGTGATTAGGCCATAACATAGCTGCTAGAAATAACTAATTCGTCAATTTTCTCGTTATATATATATATATATATATTTATCTTCAGAACTACACTCACATTCATAAAAAAAATGGCTGATGGAAAATTTTCAAACTTGAAAACCTGGCACAATTTGTTAGCAATGGTCAAATGTACGTCACAAGGAAAACATGTGAATCAGTTACTTTCAATCTGCCCATGAACGCTAGTTTGGCGTTACCACGCCGTGAAAATTTTCGAACTCACAAAATTTTCTGTACTCCATTCTCTAAATATCGGAGTGTACATGATGAACTTATGACGCTTTTTGTACACGTATAAGAACATTTCGGAAACGAAGGAGAAAAAACAAATGTACAATATGTGCTTTCGTTACAGTGCGTGCTATGGCAGACAGACCCTATCCCTACACAGAATATATTTCCCTGTATCTGTGCCATATCTACATGGGATACCTGAAAATATCTCAGCATCATGTAAGGGGAATCCCTTGTTTTGTTGGGCGCCGGTGAGTAATGCAGTTAGGATGTGACCCATGAAGGAATTCCACGACGACGCAATTATCCTCGCTCTCTTCCTTTTGTCGTTCGCCCTGTTTGTCTTCTCCCCCTCACTGCAGGGAATCCCCGGGATTCCCCCGTAACGGAAATCGATGCGCGCCGTGTTTTTGGGGGATCCCTCCTCGTGGGGACCCTTTACACCAGTAAACAACTCGCGCGCGAGAGAGAATGAGATGGACCAGCGTGTTGCTATGGTAACAAAGGGAGAAAAGCGTTGCTAACTCCCTAATAATTGCCTGTCCCGCCATCTTCTATTCTTGGTTTTTATTTCCTATACTATTTTGTATATAATTGTAATCTTATTCATGGCAGCGTTTCTTGTATATATTACCGCACGTTTTGTTTTATGATATTCGGCCTTAAAACCGGAAGCAATGACAATTCTGAAAAAAGACAAATCTGATCGAACTTTTTTCTTGGTTTAAAGTGAAACGAGACCCCCCCATGTTTGGCCTTTGTGAATTTTACCTTGCAAAATTTATATTGATATTAAGACTAAAAACTAAGACATTTGTAGTAGACTTTTTGGATAAGTCTGATTTGAAATTCCTTTATTAGCACACCCATATACATACGAGGAAACTATACAGTTTTTTATGCTGTCCATCTGAAATCCTCCCCCCCCCCACACACACACACAGATCACAGGAACTACAAGTCAGACAAGAGATGAGCGATACACCGTTGGATTCCTCATGATCTGAAAGGGTGGGGGAAAGTATCACTTTGATTCCTTTTAAATCGCTTAACTTTGTCCGTCCCCCTGCATCAGATCTCAGGAACTACAAGTCAGACAAGAGATGAACGATACATGATTGAATTCGTTGTGGGCTGAAAGGGTGGGGAAAACAAACTATCACTTTGACACTAAAGGTGACAGGTCCTTTTAAATCGCTTAGCTTTCTTGTTATGTACATTCTTAGATCTCAGGAAGTACAAGTCAGACAGAGGTGGTTCTTACTTATTTGCGGTGTTTTTTCCAGATTTCTTTGGGGGGAGTTGGTGGGGGGGGGGGGGGGATAACGAAAATTATAAATAATGTATATTGACGCCAATGTACTAAAATATAAAATAATAATAATGCTACTTAACAATATGTCGTAATTACTTAGTGAACCTCATAATGACATGAACAATATTTATAGAATCTGCTATTATATACGTATTTCAGTAGGGCCTATATGTATAAGTAATACAGGTGCTGCGACTTGTTCTTTTGAGTAAGGGGTTGAAAACCCCAGGGGGGTCAAAACCTCCCCCCCCAAAAAAAAAACATGCCTGAAGGAAACAGTGCACATTTGGATTACTCATCCTCTGAAAGAATGAGGAGAACAATGACGTTGACTATATTTTTTGGGTTAGTTCTTACAGCAACATTTGATATTATACGGGGGAGCTTTGCTTTTGTCTATAAAATATTTACTTAGCTTGTTATTGTGCTCAAGAAGTTTAAGTCAAATTTTCAAGTTGATTTCGCATAAATTTATTTCGTGGATCTCAGTGGTTTCCCAAAATGTCATCATTCAATTGTGAATGAGTGTGTTCAAAATTCGATTTATTAATTTTTAACTTACATTTTATGGATCAGCCCAGCAGCTTGTGGCCTAAGACCATCACAAGTCTAGTTGTTTTAGTGCACTTTTTTTTTTCCTCCGAACTAGACTGAAGTTCACCTTGTCCGCCTCAACCAGAGAAAGTAGAAAGAAAATGATTTCAATAAACGAGTGGGGGCCCTGGGCTGCAGCCCCTTTTGACGCCCCTTAATACGGCTGTGATTTCAGTGTGGTGTCATTGAGTCCGCCCTAAGTTTCAACTGTTTTTACTTGTTTTGTTTTGGTCCAGGAATTTCCGAACTATTAAACGGTAGACGACCAAACCACTACCTGCCCCACTGGATATCGAACCGTTGACCCCTTGATTACAAGACAGAGAGCGTTACCGCTCACCCACATGCGATAGAAGGAGAAAAACAGACACACATGTCAAAATAGAAAGCATGTTCATATTATCAATAACAGGGAAGGAGTGGGAAAACATGATTTTTAAGAGGATTACTCATTGGAACCTGTCAGGTTTCTTAAGTTTACACGAATGCATATGGCAACTTTCAATCTTATTATGCCTACCAGATGATAAATTCAAATTGATCACAGTCTAAAATAACAGTAGTCTTTCATATTTCGACCCTTTTCAGCTGCAAGAACTGCTTTGTTTAACACTAGTTACCCAGAACACATCAAATACTTTAATTTTAAAATATTAAATCATGATTTTTGTCTTATACCAGTGTTAAACTGAAATCAAATAGTATCGCGTTCGAGAGTAAGCAACACTGTGAACACGGAGGTTGAAGTCACGTGGAAAACAAGGGGGAAGCTCCTGCAATACTGCGCCACCGGCACGACACCGGGTTATGAGAGGTTGCCTACGCTGCAGGAAAGAACAAAGAGGAGTTGGAAAGAATGAAGGTGGGGGAAGAGAGAGATTTTCAACTCTCCCTCGTTGCCGTCATTCCGAGAGAAGGAGGAGAAAAGCAGGGAATTTGAGGAGAGAAGGGAGTGATTTTGAATATAGAGGGAAAAGTAAGGAGAAGTAAAATGATAACGAGAAATGACGAGGGGGAAAAGCAGCTTCGCCCAAATATGTTTCATTTCAAGAATAAAATTTCTAAGTAAAATTTGTCCGAACGTTTTTGTAGTGGTTTCTGCTCTATACCTTCTTTGTTCACAGCAAAAATGCAAATTCTCTGTTAAACTTGTGTATACTCACATCAGACACCAAATGAAAATAATATCTCAAAGCAAGCAATAATGAATATTATTAGTCACTATGAAATCCATGTTTTTGTCTACTTCCTGCAGAAGTTCATCTTAAAAAATCATATTATGTGTGTTTCGTGCTGTGTTTGTCGATAGGCGTAATAGTCAGTCAGTTAGCAGCGATGGTTATGTCTGTTTTAATTTCTCTGTCCCAATTTATTTTTTGTTCTATTTGCTGTCAATACCAAGCAGGCAGTACCTACATTTCCTGTAACTCGTACTGGTGTATGAATTTTGCAACATTATTGTGTCGTTTCATGTAATCTGTACGTTCTATGAATTTACAGGATCCTCATTGCAGTTTCTACAACGTCACATATAGCTGATTCATTACATACGGTTCGTGGTATGTATAAATCTGTAGAGGTATTGCTACTATAAATAACGCATAGGCCTACCAAATAATTGAAATTGAAATTTATTTAACTTTGTCCACATTATTTTAGTCAAGTTAGCATCCATTTATATACTGGCAGTCTCCGAGATACACCAGCAAGCTATAGAAACAATATAGTACAGTTGTAACGCAGTACTTTGTAGCAAGCAAAACTCGCGGTCCACATTTCCACACAATAAAAATGCCTGTGGTAATTCAACACTTTTCGATGTCCGAGCGTGACTACAGCTTTTTTGTGTTTAATCAACACAACACAAGGTGTTGATTAGACATCAAGTGTTTGTCTGTCACCATCTTGATCGCTTGCTTTTCGTCAGTGTTTTTTCTCAGTGTAGGCATGCCCAAATCCTCCTGGATATAGAATCAATTATTTGATCTCGCATAAACGGATCTAGCCGTCTCTAATTACCTTCTTGTAGTAATACAGTAGAGCAGTGATTCTCAGCTACCGGATCGGACAGGCTTTCCTGCTGGCGCGTCTCGGGTCTCGACGAGTCTCGTGGTGTAATCGAAATTGGCTTTATCGAACGATTTTTGTACTCCTATGATTTTCTTCTAGAAGGTAAAATAGAATGAACAATTCTGTGATTTTGAATCTGTAAATATCGACAACCTTTACACAACCGAAGTTTTTTTTTTTAACCTGTAACGACTGAAGGAATTTAAAGATAGAATTGATTATATGGGCAGTAACAGTCTTACGACCGCGTAGAATTTTAAAGTGAACCAAAGTTTTTTCACCCGTTTACATACACCTCGTAGTTGTTGTGTCGTAGTAATATTGGTGTAACAATCGTAGCAGCATTGCCTTTTGTGCACATGCAGTTCCTTTTATTTAGATTGTCATTATACCATATCAGGAATATAATTTCGATATTTATGTATTAGAAGTTAGCACGGATACAACAAACGCCATTTTACACCGTTCTTGTAACAAAGCGATATAACAATAAAAATAATAATAACAAAGACTTATGCAATAGGAAATAAGATCAGTTTTTTTTTTTTTAACGTTCATTCCAGATTCATATAAAAAGCCTTTAGAAATTTACTTTTACTGAGAGAGAAGTCTGGTGGTAAAGGAAGAGTATTGTAAACACGTGATAATCTGTATACAAGAGATCGCTGGACCAAACACAATCTCGGTTTTGAGAGGTAGAAATGATGTTGTGAACGAGAATTTTGTCTGGGTACTCTTAGGTTTAAAAGTGGGAGAAGGTCGTTTGGTCCTGAGTGTGCCCTGCATTATTTTATAAAGAAATTTTAAGTCATTTAGTTTTCTTCGTGTGTCTTATGTTTTTTAAGTCAAGAGAATTCGAAATGTCTACGTTAGATTTGTGTTGGAGGTAGGGTACCCTGTGTTGTACAATGCGGATAAAGAAATTTTGGACTTTGCTCAATTTAGATAATTTGATTTCACAAGCCATAGACCAGATAGATGAACAATATTCAATAGTAGGAAGTACACAAGTGAGAAAATATGAGAAAATAGGACGAAACCCTTTTTAAAATTAAAATTAAACCATCCATACGCACAGAAATATTTTTTTAAAATCTTATTTGGGAACAGATGATATGGAAAATTTGTAACACAAGCCTTTTTTCAAGCACTTTAACGTTAAAAATTTAGCATCTGAACAATACTAATGGTAATTCATGTACAAGAAGAATGGAACAACCATCTTTCTTTAGAGACGTGGTAATAGAGCTGGAAGTCACCGAGTCGGGGCTGCAAAGTTTTCTGACGGCGACAATGTCTTACTTCCGGCGGTACGTTCAATTTTTAACACATCATCTCAGCGCGGCGCTGGCAACAGTTTTTTGGGGGAAACCATTAGCAAAGCGGACTTGTAAAATCTGATAGCGAATGAGAGATGTATTTTTGAAAATTTGGATTCAACCACTGACCGTGTGAGCGGATCGGGCAGGCTTTCGAGTGTGAAGTTTCAGTTTCGCCACATCGGTGCTGGAGTGAGCCGTGATTTAGTGTTTGCATGATTGCATATACAATTATACATTTATACATCATTCATATTTTTTGGCAGTGTCTATTAAGTCCGTAATCATGTGCGGCTAAAGTCTGATAGTGGGCCTCTACTACGATAGACCTCGGTTATACTTTACTGTTTGAAAGCTCATTTAAATCACATTTTAAAACGTGTATAAATTAAATGTTCACCGCCCGCAATAGGCAAACTGAGTAGAAGAAATTGTAGAAAATAAAATAATTTTCTTAATTTTGTTTCGTTCTGACAACACTGGAAAGGAACAAATGAGAACCAATAATGAAATTTTGGAAAATAGCCGCAACAATATTTGCGAATGTGTGTCAAATTAACTATCTGAGATTTTGGCGTTGCTGAGAAATTAGAATTAGAAATTAGAATACACGTAATTGCGTAGGCATATGACATCATCAACTACGGGTATTCTAATTTCTCATCTAGAATAAACAATGCCAAAATGTCAGATAGTTCATTTGATACATATTTATATGTACTATTGAGGCCGCTTTCCAAAATTCCATTATTTGTTCAGTATCTTCAAAAATTTGAAAATACACACTCGCACCGTAGGTACGAAGGCCTCATTAACTTTGTTCGAGTGGGCTACACTAACACTTTTGCGTTCGAGTGTGTAGTGAGATGACCGGCGCAAGTGCAAGAAGTGTAACCCAGTGCAAGCACCTTCTGCCCCTACTCGGTAACAAGTGTAAAATGAGTGCAGACAATTGACAGTCGTGCTGCGTTCTAAGCTTATGTGTAAGTGGCAGGATTACAGATAGCGTTACCTACTAGCAGAAGGAAACAAATGCCTGCGCGTTCGAGCGAGAGCTTCACGAGATTGCACCAATAGACACTGTGAAATCACATCCAATCACACAGTTCTGTACTAACTTACACTTCCAGTGCAGATAGTGCAACACCGAGCAAACCTTTAAGCAAGCAAGAGCCACAAGAACGTTAAGGGAGGACCTGTTGACAGAGTAGTGAAGTGCTGAGTACATATTGTGCAAAGGAAGCTTGTAGCCATACCATATTAATGCCAGCTACTTAAAACAAGGTATCTGAACTCGATTTCTCTCAACGTGCTTTGGTGGATGCTATCTCCAAACTTTCGCATGAGTAAAAGCATTATTTCATCAGCTGAACTCAGAACACAATTTTGATGGGCCGCAACGTCCAAAATGTTGAGAAACATTACACCAGAGCGTTCACTTGCATTCGAGAATTCAGAGCTTTTTAGTGATTCGTGAAAGGTTTATCTCATGCGATTCACCCTTCACTGGATGATTGAACTGAAATGGTACAGTTCCCAGAAATCTTATTGGTTTTTGTTTATGAGTATACTGTACTCGACCAATGAAGGCAAATGCAAATGAACGAAGGGAGCGGGGATGAATTGAGCTGCTGCACTAACCGCAGTCTGTTGGGTATTTATTTATAGAAATATATCTCTTTCTTTCTCCCTCGTGTTCTCTCTGTGTAGCATCAGTTTCCATGGAGATAACCTCTGGCTTTTTCCACCTCCACCACCACTACTACCAGGTAGCTTTAGTTTCTTTTGGTCTCCCAACAGGTAACTGGAGAAGATAATTAACTTTAATTTCAAGTTCGGCCTCTTCTCTATTATGTATCGTTGGGATTAAACTTTTTTCTTCTTTACCACTAATTATTAATTCTACGGAAGAGGAGGAAGTAACGCTTTAATTATCCATTGCTTTATTAATAATACCAAGGGCATCCATTTGAGGTACGGGTTCGATTGAATTCCAGGGAAGAAATAATATACATCTGACTGGTTTTACATTTCAAGTTTTCTTTCTGTATTTCTTTGTAGTTTACCAATTCCCTTCCTTTGTGTTTCTGCCTCTGTGTGTGACTGTGTGGATTTCTTATGTAGAGAATTATTGATGATCTTCTTTCACTAGAATTCTTAATATAACCGTCTTCCCGTACTAAACAGGCATTGCTTCTTCTTGCTTTTGACATAAATAGAAAGATGGATATAAGAAAGTTTCCTGTATTGCTTAAGATGCTGTAATTTGGTAAATATAAAAGGTAGTTCTTGTCATTCATACTTTTGTTTCATTAAATCACTTTTTACTTATTTTTTATAGCATGAAAGATTACTTTAAATGAATTTTATGTCAAAGATAATAGGGAGTATATTTAATTGTAAGTAGACGTGTTGAAAATCGCAGGCATTTTCCTCTTCTGAAGAAATAGCGATGTTAGCACTAATCAGATACCCTCCTAAATGTTTAATAAAAGAAATAAACTGAATTTCCTCTTTTTTTTTTAGAAATGTTAGAACACTGTATATACTAACTACTGTGTCAAGCTGTTCACCTTCTCACTTTGCTGCCTTTTCGCAATATAATTTCACATTTTACCCCTAACAAATTTTCCGCCCGCCATTTTTACCCCTTCCAAATTTACCGCTGCCAATTTTTATCCCTGCCATATTTGGCTCCTTGCATTTTTCATCCTGTCATTTTTAACCTTGCTAAATTTAGCGCTGCCATGTTTACCGCACACTCGAGAAAGTGCTGTCTTCACTGTCCACGTCACCATAAACCAGAGCTTCTAAACCTAGGGTCGCAACCCACAAAGGTCGCTGTTGTTGTAGAGTTGGGTCATTAGAGGAGATGAAAAAAAATTAATTTAATTAGGGTCTTGTAAGTAAAACTAATGAATTTTAGAGAAGCTAGTTTATATTGCTTGCTGTTTTTATAATTATTAAAGATAATGCAATTTATTTACATAATAATTAAAATATTTATTACCAGACACAAGAAATCAAGGTCGTCGTGTTCCAAGGTCGGCTTATTCTCTTTTGCGAATTAAATGAACTAAACGAACTCATTCGTTGCGTTTAGCTAAGGTAAGATTAGGTTAGGTAAGTCAGCAGTTAAGAGAGTAACAAATTATTTATGGTGGTTGCCGGTTAGAAGACATGATAAGAGGAGGTCTCAGGGTAAGAAAAGTTGAGAAAGGTTGCCGTAAAGAAAGAAAGCTTGAGAATTCCTTTTCTCTTTGCTTGGGCTACGGTTACCAGAGTAGCAGCTAAGGATAGTAACAAGACTAATGGCGCACACGCGATCACCATATGCAGAATGAAATGAAGAGAGAGAGTGGAAGGCAATCTGGAAACATAGTAACGGTCCCTCCACTGTCTTCGATATTCAAGCATAGTTTCCATCCCTTCACTCTACTAATTCAAAACCAAACTCTCGAAAATAACATTATAGGATCTCTGTAGTAGACCAACAATCTATGTACGAGAGATCAAATGGCACTCGCGGTTGTAGATTTGGATACCAAAAGCATGTGCATCATCCTTGCTTTACTATGTTCTTCATCCTTGCTTAATTGTTGAAAATCACACCTTTGTATACCTACTTTGAATTCATAAATTCTTTTTTGATTCGTCCTAAATTTAAATTATGTACGGGTTGGAGTTACTGGTCTCCCATCAGGAGTGTTGATTCAACACAATGCGGTGTCCCACTGTGACTACCACATTTCTGTTAACAGAAAACACGGCGTTGATTTCGGTACTGGGAGAAATAAAAGTTACGGCTGTAGCAAGATTTGAACATGAGTTGCTCAGTTAGAAGTCGAGTGTCTTACCCATTTGGATAAATTGTCAGAAAAAAAAAGAGCATTAGATTTAAACAGTATAAAGGACAAAAAAAAAAAAAGGTTGCTGAACCCCAAACACAAACAAAGTTACTCTTACGACTTATACCATGATTTAATCAGTTTTTCATTGGTCAATTAAGGATCACAATGCCCATTCATTGAGAATATGTTCCATTTATATGAAAGCAAGCGCAGCATTTGGCGTGTTGCTACGATAAGATAGCAGTAATGCTGCTCAAGTGTTTGGCTGTCGCCATCTTGCTTGCTTTCATAGAAATGGAATATTCTCAATTAATGGGAATTCTGGTTCCCAATTGACAAATAGGAAGGGATTAAACCATGGGATAAGTCGTGCAAGTAACACAGTTTGTTTTGGAAGTTCAGCAACATATATTTGATTCCCTACACTGTTTAAATCTATAGTGTAGTCGTTTAATTCTAATGTTGTTCACTAAATACCGTTTGCATCTTGTCAATTTTCTAACTGACGATTTAGCCAAGTTGGTAAGACCCACGACTCCTAACTGAGCAACTCATGTTCAAATCTCGCTGCAGCCGTAACGTTTTTCTCAAAGTACCGAAATCAACACCGTGTGTTGTGTTGATTTAACACACAAAAAGTGATAGTCAAGCTGGGACACCGCATTGTGTTGAATTAACAGTTATTTTTTGCAGTGTAGATAGACGAAGACACACCAACATGATGGACGTTAGGTCGTACAGAGGAGCGGAAGGTGACACCGATCATCAATTAGTGCTCACAAAAGTAAGAGAAAAGTTATACATCTCGAACAGAGAAAGCAAGGGGTCAAAACAACTAAAATTCGAAGTTAAACGATTAAATAATCCGAGCATAAAAGCAGATTACCAACTGGAACTCTCAAATAGGTTAGAAATCTTAGCCGACTCGAGTAATATTAATAATGAAATAATATATATTAAGTTGTGATGAAATAATGAATATTAATATTGATTATATTAATAATGAAATTGATGTAAGTTAGATGTGGAGCGAGGCTATTCGTGAAACAATTAAGAGCGCAGCGAAGGAACGTGTCGGTGAGAACAAACAACAGAAAAACAAACCTTGGTTTGACGAAGAATGCCTTAAGCTTCATGAGGAACGAAAACAAGCAAGGCAACGATGGCTAAGTAATAAAAGCGAAGCAAATACCAAGCACTACAGTAACGCGAAACGAAACTCCACACGCGGGTTCAGAAACAAGAAGCTAGAATATATGACGCAGAAGATTGAGGAGATAGAAGAAAACGGGAAGACAAATAACGTGCGAGATCTGTACAAAGGGGTATACTCGTTAAGGAAGACACACCTTATACTCGTTAAGGAAAGGTTAGGAATGATTAGATACGAACGTTGAGATCTTCAGGCGGATCCGACTAAAATTGTCGATATGTGGAAAAGTTATTTCGACAAACTTCTTAATGTACACAACGGGGAACAAACAGAGGAATTTGACATCTATAGCGCAGAACCGTGGATATCTCCGAATCTAGCGAGATGGAGGTGTGGAAATGTCGATAAAGAAATTTAAAAAAATCAAATCACAGGAATAGACAATATTCCAGCCGAATTAATTAAA
>JAGDQP010032291.1:0-15602 GCA_022664845.1 Lepisma saccharinum | reverse complement strand
GAAATGGAATCCCACGTCTATACAATGGACCTACAGTGTGTACTGCTCTGCCCTAAATCCAATGTGTCGAGCTTGTATTTCAGGACCAAGCTGGCTGTACATAACTTTACATTCTTTAATTTAAAATCTAGGGATGGATACTGTTATCTCTGGCACGAAGTAGAGAGTGGCCTTACTTCACATGAGTTTACGAGTATAAATGTGGATTTTGTCTTATCGCAGCTGTCACTACATAATATAAACGACAAATTGATTTTGTTCAGTGATGGCTCTGGTTACCAAAATCGAAACGCCATTCTTCAAGTATTAATTTTAAGAAATGTTGTCATCGAACAAAAGGTTTTAGAAAGGGGACACACTCAGATGAAAGTGGACTCAATGCACTCAACCATCGAACGGGTTCTGCGGAACAAGAAGATCAATGTTCCTGGTGATTATGTATCTGCATATGAAGAAGCTCGAGTGAATCCAAGACCCTATTCAATGAAATATTTGGAACACAATTTCTTCAAAAATTTTGAACAGGTACAAACTTTCGCTTCAATTAGACTGGGAAAGAAAATAGTTGAGCCACCAGTATCAGATTTGCGAGCATTACAATATTCTCCTGATGGAAATATTTACTATAAATTGGGTTTTCGTGACGATTGGAAATTGTTACCCCAACGCAAGCATGAGAAACATCCAAAAGAAGTTCGAAGATTTGCCACTACTTCACAAGAACAAGCTCAAAATTTTGAAAAATAAAATATGATCATCTCCAATCTTTGAAATTGACCATGCCGAAAGACTGCCACGATTTCTATGATAGTTTGCCTTACGAGTGCTAAGTCATGTAAGAACACGACGTACTTCTAAGACAATTCTTTTTTTTTTGAAACAAACATCATTTTAATGTTGTTGTACCAATTCAGGAATTAGATATTGCATTGTTGTTTTTTATTTCTCAGATAATTAAAATAATTCGAACTAAATTTTCTGTTAATTTCATTTGAATCAAGAAAGGCAATGAGAAAGTAAAACCTCGTAACTCCTTGTAAAAGTTTCAGATTATGAGAGAGAAAAAACTCGTAACTCCAATTAATGTCAATAAAATGTACTTATATTGCTCTAAATGTTTATAAACATAAAAATTCCTAAAACTATGCAATAAAATACGCATGTTATTCAATAAATCAATGATATAAACTCGGAAATAAATTTTTAAAACGTTTTTCGTCTTCCTTGTAAAATTTTCTAAAAGTGAGTTATGATGTTTGCGAATTAGGGTGACGATTTGATCATTTTTTTTCAATCAATTCGTGGAGGTGTGTATGGGCTGAGCTTATATATGTAAGATTGGAGATACATTTTCTGGCGTTTGGTTAATTCCTACAGTCCTCGGTCCATTGTGCTGATGTAGAAATACTGAAAAATGTTGTTATTTATGATCTGTCTCGATAGTTTGATCTGAAACTTTCTGTGAAAAGCCTGTGAGTAATTTATGTTGTGCTGTCTTCTTGATTCTTTGGAGGGTGCGCATTCTGTTGAGAATTTTTTTTCTTTATTGTTTTTAGAAGTCTTTTTGAAATACTCCTTTCCCACGTAATTAGATGTGTCCGTCAAATGATTTGAGAATATTTACATGACACTGTAGTAGCTCTTCAGAAACTAAATTTATCGCTGAATTTAATTTGTACGGTGCCAAATCGGGAAAAGATAATGTACCATAAGAACGAACGAAACCCATTGTGTCAGTAAAGTGGTGACTTACTGTATTTTGTGGTTTACAAATGACTGAATCTGAAGCAAAGATAGTGTATCCGGGCTATTTTCTTCGTTGGTATTTTGTCCTTCCGTTAAGCTGTTGAGAGTTGTTTTCTTATCTTGGTTCCGATATATTTTGTATGGAATGTTTGATGGATTTTGTTTCGATCTGAGAGGGCACATGGAACTGGCCGTTCAGTGTCCATTTTCCTTAATCTTTGGTATTTATTGGCACGAACTGCGTTCCTAGAGCATTGACAGCAACCCCCTCTATCGTTAGATTTAAAAAAAAAACGAAAAGAAAAAGTAGTTCGCAAAAGAGACTGCCAAAACATAAGATCGATTTTCTCTTTTTGTGTTTTTGAGACTTCACTGAAGAAAAATAATAATATCCTTGACTTAAAATAGGAGGAATACATGACAAAACAAAAAAAATCTGTCGATCTATGAAAAAAAAATGTTACATTTTTCAAAAAAGGTGGGATATTTGGTGTTGGTGGGATATTTGGGATATAAATACGAAAAAGCAAAGAAATATTACACGTCCTCGTGATAAAGTGAAAACATGACGAAGTGCGTAGAGGGAACGAAAGAAAAAAATGTCTTGGTTCCAATAAAGAACTGGAGACGCAGCCATGAATCTCCGCGCTTATTAAGCATAGAAGAGAAAATATGCATTCTTCTTGAAGGCTTAAATCAGAAAATGAATAACGAACGTCTGCGGGCAGACGTTCTTTCTTGAAAACATGGAATGTCGTTCCCACACAATAAACTAACTAAGGATGCTCGGAAGAAAAATGAGCGCATAACACACTTATTGTCCTTGAAATATCACTGATGAAATGTCATAGCTACAGATGTTTATAAAACTGGGTGATTTATATCGTTTTCTTCAAGTCTTATTATTTAATTTAGTTGGGTTATTAACTTATATTTTTGCACTAAATATCAGATTTGAATTTAGAAATAAATAACCTCTTGCAACGGTTAGTTTCTTGAACAATAAAGTGAGCAAAAGAACTTTACAATGTCAGAAGAATTTATGTCGAAAGGATGAATTCGTACGGTTGTTCATGTGTTAATTATTTCATTTTCCATGATTCTTTATTTCTTCATGGGGTATCGTAGATTCTTTACTTTTGTCAGTACGTGCTGACTATAAGCCAACAAGCAACAGGCTTCTCTACTCAAGAAACAAAAGAGCGTCGCGAGGGAAAAAAAAGAGAACATGATTCATTCCCACTTTTCTTCTAGAAGCTGGTTTATATACATCTAAACTTCTTTCTGTTCTGAACATGGATTGCTGCATACATGATATTACGTAATACCCACTTATTATACATACAGTGACCATATTTTCTTAGTCAAAATTCGGGACAGATTTGGCAGATCGGCCCCTTTTATTTGCGGATAGTTTGAGGGTCAACCCAAGAAACAGATTCAAGCTATCAACTTAGCTTGCAAGGACAGTTTCCGGTCTGGGAAGTTTAGTAGTTTGGGATCGAACTTCGAGTGTTTCCAATTTCCCCTTCGGGTTATAAAAAAAATAAAATACTAGGAGTATTATTTGGCCATTTTTTATATAACAGATTTTAAAGTTTGTATAGGACCATATATATCTTAAAATGTCCCTTACTGTCAACAAACAAGGTGGCGGAGGTGGTTGTGTGCTGACGTAACGAGTTAGAAGTTGTGGGTTCGTGTCTTAATACAATCAAGTTTCTTTCCTCTTTTTATTAGCAGAATCAATATTTCATTTATGAAACAATTTATTGTTCGAAAAACGCTCATGTTGGAACGTTAACAATGTTGTACGAAAAACAGCTTTAAATGAAAGTAATTGAATACTGCACCGGCGTTGACCTGACAATGAAAAATAATAACTGTTCCTAATATAAAAGATGTTTTGTTGGTACTTTACGTGGACAAGGATCGTTCTCCGCATATAACTGTTCGTGTCATATAAATATAACTGTTCGTGTCATATAAATATAACTGTTCGGGTCATATAAATATAACTGTTCGTGTCATATAACTGTTCCTGTCCGTACTGTTCGTGACTATTCATAACTACAAACATATATCTCAGCCATCCTGCCTGGCATCTCAGGCTCAAGCCAGGATAGAATAGGGGGAGAGGATGGTGGAAGGAAGATAATTGGCCACGACCTAGTTTGTAGATACCACCCCTCTATGATTGAGAGAATGACTGAGGAAAAATCTGTCAGGACGGGCAGCCGCTAGGGTGGTTTCTAGGATCTTCTGATTATTAAACCATCCGAACTACAGCCGCTCGATCCACAACCTGGGTTGTCATCACATCTAATAACACTGGATCGGTCTTCACAGTGCTTCCAACCCTACTGTTTCCTCTGCATTTTTTTTATCTTCCATCGAGGGCAGATTCTTTCTGTCAGGATTTACAGTTTCATATACAATCAGCAGTAAGTCTGGGGAATTGAAGTAGTTGTCGATGAACGGTTCTTGAATAGTTCTTGTTGGAACTAACAACTTTAGGGACAAAGCTTGTTTCTATCTTGCCTTTGATTTTCCCGGTGTGTATTTCGAATTTCACATGATAAATAAATCACCAGAAACATCAACGTCAGCTTTTCCGTAAGTGGAGCCGCTGTAGGCATTTGCTTCCAAAATTCAAGAATTTCCTCCTCAGTTCGAAATGTCGATATTTCGATAGATCAAACAACTGCTATTATTTACATTCGTCTATAACCCCCCAAAAAGACTAAAAAAAGTAACCACAAGGAGGAGAAGAGGGGAGAGTTTAAAATTGCAAAAATATTTCACTGAACAGCAGTATGTATAGATGCACCAAATTGAGCCGCGGGGAGCACAACTACGCAACAATGAAATCGGAACATGACTGAACATGTGATTAACACTTCACACAAAATTAGGTTCATAAGTTACATTACGTTCATCTCGACGCAAAGCACTTATTCACAAGTATATCCGATTAGGAGTGACAACACTTCACATCAATGGTAACGCTATGATTTTTATCCTCGAAGTGACCAGATTTGATGTTCGTAACAAAGAAATGTAATTATTGAAGGTTCACATTACATATATCGATTGATATTCGAACCAACAAATATGAGAAACTCTGATGACTACTATGCACACAGCGTCTGGGCTAGGGAAAGAAACGGTAATTGTTGCTTCCCACCTAACCGGTATATTAATGTAGTAAATCCAAATTCACACCATTACCTCAAAAAGTAAAACAGTATATGTTTAGACTGTGCTATCCACTGCTGGATGAAGGCCTTCCCCTTTTCTTTCCACATATCTTGGTCTGCTGCTATCCTCATCCATGTAGCTCCTGAAAAACGCTTGATTTCATCTACCATCTACGTCGTCTTGGTCGTTAATTTTCACGAGGAATCCAATATAGTACATTTGTCGTCCATCTTCCATCTGTTCGTCTAGCTATGTGACCGGCCCATCTCCACTTCATCTTCTTCGCAGTCTTGATTACATCCTCTACCTTTGTTTATGCGCGAATCAATTAATTTGTTTTCCTGTCCATCCTAGTTATTACTAGCATGCATCTCTCCATTGCTCTTTGTGTGACTCTTAATTGCGCATTCAATGTCCAAGTTTCACAGTCATACATCATTACAGGTTAGATACATTGATTATAAACTTTACATTGGTAATTTACTTTTGAAAATAAAGTGTAGTCTTCAAAACAAACTCCGCGCCATTTTTCATCTTCTATTTACTTCATCAGTCAACTTAGCACTCGATGTTTTGAGCTGGCCTAGGTAAAGATAATCATCAATTATTCCTATTTTGTCTCCGTTAATATTTACTTCCTTCTTTGCAGTATGTTGGTTGTACATTACTTTTGTTTTACTTAAATTCATTTTAAGGCCTATTTTCAAACTCTCATTACTTAGTTGTTCCATTCTGGTTTGTAGTTCTTCTGCACTTGAAGTAAACAGGACTATTTCATCAGCAAATCGTAGGTGATTAACGTAAACACCATTGACTTTTATTCCAAATTCATCCCAGTTTAAATTTTAGAACACCTGTATGACTGCAGAAAACAGTTTTCGAGAAATTGAATCGCTTTGCCTTACCCCTTTTCCAACTTTAATTTTTTCATTCTCTTGATGTAATCAAACGGCAGATATAGCAGTCGACTAAATATTTCGCAGTAACTTGATGTATGCACTTTCGATGCCTTGATGTTCAAGTGATTTAAGGAGACAGAATGCCTGCTGCCAAGGAGACAGAATCAAAAGCTTTTTCAAAATCGATGAATCCTAGACATAGTGGAAGTTCATACTCATTAATCCTTTTTATAGCTTCATTCAATGCTTGTATGTGGACTATTGTGCTAAATCTACGACGAAATCCGGTTTGTTCCCTTCCCTGGTTAAAATCTAAGTCTTATTTAACACGATTTTTAAAAAACACTTTGAGCATTTTGTGTAGAATTGACAATAAACTACTTGGTCTGTAGTTCTCGACACGTTCTTTGTTCCCTTTCATGTACAATAGAATAATAAAGCATTATTCCAACTTGAGGGTATATCTCTCTTTCTCAGGAACATTGAGAATAATTCCCATTTAAACATCTCTACTGAAACATATACTGGCGATTTTCTGGTCTTCATCCCTCGAAGTACTTTATCCACATTTTCCTTCATTACATATGGGACTTTACATCATTGTTTTCTTAGTTTTTAGTCCTATTTCTCTGTAGAAATTTTCAAATATTTTTGTAATTTCCTCCTTACTTCTTTTTTACTGTCACTTCTGACCTTTTAACTGCCATTATTTATTTTGTTGTTTCCTAGTTTGTATTTCTAACAAGATTTTCGTTTACTTTCGAATATCCTCTTATTTTCTTCCTTACAGTTGTACTTATTTCTATGTACACAATCGTTTTATGTATTTTCCTTTTATTTTGTTTCCCTCTTTTATTTATCAAGAGTTTAGTTTCTTCTGAGATTTTGCTCTCCTTTTTCTTTCTGGCACCTGCTATTCTCTTGGCTGCCTCTCTTAGTATCTTAGTCAGTATTTTATTTCTGCTATTGGTATCTTGTTTATTTCCTAACTCCTCGAAGGCGCTGAATCTGTTGCTTAGTTCTATCTCGAATATCTCGCTGGGTTGTTTGATAGATTTTCTAGATCTAAAAGTAGCGTTTTTCGTCTGATAAACTTCTTCCTTTCAACTCTAGAATTTAGTTTCAGCTTACATCTCACTATCCTATGATCACTAGAGGTTTGTAAGCTGTTCAGGATAGACATGTCTTTAAGAATATCCCTATTATTCGATAAAACGTAGTGTATTTCGTTTTTAGTCCTATTTGCGCATTTTCATGTCCACTTTCTCTAGGGCGGCTTGTTCAAAAATGTGTTGGAAATGAACAGTCTGTTAGTTTCTGAGAATTTCAGAAGCATCTCTCCTCTCTTGGTTCTTTTGCCAAATCCAAAGTTTCCCACTTTCGTGTCACTGCTCTGTTTATTTCCTACTTGCGCATTGAAATCTCCATTTACAATATTATAATGCGATTTGCTACTATCCAAAATCTTCTGTATCTTCTCAAAAGATCTTCGACTTCCTTCTCCGGGTGTGACGTTCTTAGAGCATATACTTGTAAAACTTCCATATTGTATCTCTGGTTTATCTTTATTACTACTCGTGCGATTCTATCTGAAACTCTTTCGATTTCTGTGATCCATAACTTCAGGTATTTATTATTTATTATGCGTGTGATCCGAGCCTGTCAGTTTGCCATTTCCTGTCCGTTTGAAATAGAACGTGTTTCCTGACGGTAGTTTCATTCTTCCTCCACACTTCTGATAACCTTATGATGTTCCAATTAATCCTTGTAAGTTCATTCACCAATTCCTCTAATTTGTCATCTCCTGCAAGTGACTGACAGTTCAAAGTTACCACGTAAACCCGTTCGAGTTGCAGTGTCGGTGTCCTGGCAGTCTACAGTTCAAACCCAAGCATTTTGATTCTCTGACTTCCTGCAGGATTGATCGCTGTCATTCCCAGCTGCATTCCGTCCTCCAGACAATGATATCCTCCAAGACTGTTTCATTACTTCTGCCGTCATGTGATAAGGAAGCAGGAGCGCATATATTTGACTCACCACGCTCTCTCCTAATGCCAAATTCAAACATTCAAAATTGAAATTTCCTAGAAATTATTCAATGATTGGTCATGTTTTCAATGGATCCTGGAACTCGAGCCACACATGATTGCGCCCACCGCCTGAAGAGAGAGTGTATTTTTGCAGAAGAAGCAAAATCTGCAATCGGAGATGTGAAAACTAATTCCTTTTCTTCTCCAACACCTGATTCGTCACTATCTTCATCATCGACCTTTTTAGGGCCATCTGCTATGTCTACTGCACAAGTCACTGATCCTTCTATGGATACTGATATATTTCACATCCCCAAGAAACCAGCTAAATCTCACATAAATGCTGTATCTTCTCCACCTGTTAAGACTGCAAATTCCTTTCAATTGCTGGATTCATAACCTGCTGATGACTTCATGTAACAGTCCGATCATCAAGAAAATTCCAAATCTGCTCGATCCCCCGGCAACCAAAACCTCCTGCTATCTTCATATATGGCATTACCGATCCTTATTCTTTCACCAAAGCTTGGCAGCCACTTGCATTGATCGTCCAATTATCAAGCACACCTCTGATTACATCAAATTTCAAACTAAAATCAAATCCGATTTTGACGAAATTCAGACCTACTGCTTACAGCAAAAGTTGTAATTTGCTAGTGAATCAAAGAAACCTGACCGCTCTCTTAAAAGTGGTTTTTCGCAAATTACCAATAGATACTTTTATTGAAGACATCTCAAAAGATCTTGTCGCCCAATGGTTTCCAGCTGTTTCTATCACCCAGTTACGTAGGATGGATAAATTCACTCAGAAAAAAAAATCCGATATCCACTTTTCTTAGTTTCTCTTCGTAAAGAAGACCATTGTTCAGATATTCTTAAACTGTGATATTTACTCCACCATGTTGTACATGTTGAACCTTACTGAGGTCCTACTGCAATACAATGTTTCAAATGTCAGCGAGTTGGGCACGCAGAAGCATCGTGCTTTAATCTTCCGAGATGCGTCAAATGTGGACTCAATCATCTGACTTCAGACTGTGAAAAGGAAACTCGTGATGACCCTGCGCACTGTGTTCACTGTGGAGGTTCCCATCCTGCGAATTATCATCGGGGATGCCTAGTTCTTCAAAGGATTATACGAAGCCGCCAATCAACATCACAGACTAAGAGTTCTGGTTCTACTACAAGATCTCCACAGGGAGCCTCCAACGCACCTATTCAACTACTGCTGCATCATCTTTTGACACCAGTTTCGGCGAAACAATCAAAGATTTCTTTAAATTCTTTAAAGATCTTTCAACCAGTGATCTTCTTTCAACTCTCAGCCATGGCTTTAATAGATTTCGATGTACAAAAAGCTTTTTTGATAAGATACCTATTATTATAGACATTCTTCAGAAAATCTTCTATGCCAGTCAAAAATAAAATCTGATCATCTGTCATTGAATTCCCAATTGACGATTGTTTAAACTCAGATCATTCATGTGCCAGTGCCTATCATCATATGTGATTCAAGTCACACTTGTCAACAGAGGACTTAATACTCTCTTTTATCCTTCCCTCCTCTTTCCTACTTCCTCTTCTTTACGTCACTATCACATACTCATCGGGCAGCGGCAGTTGCGTCCTATTGCTAATTCATCACGTCACTGCATTAATTACATATGGAAGGCATAGACTCACGTCTGAAACTTTTATTCCTGCAAACTGTCACATATTCTGCTCTCTCTCTCTCTCTCTTTCTCTCTCTCTCTCTTTCTCTCTCTCTCTCTCCTAATGCGGGTTGGTGAGCAGCCCATCTATGTTCGTTCGCCAAGCAGTTGCTTGGGTACTAACAGGGCCCATGACGTGAAGTTATGGATTGGACATTAGGCGTTCAGCCCGGTGGTTCCATTAAACCTTGAGAAAAGGAATTAGGAGGTCTCCTGCCAGTTTGTGTGCCAGAAGCATTTTGGGGCGACAGTCCCGGTTCGCCGGTCCTCTCCTGGTTCATATAAATAGTACTAAATAAAGTAGTAAACATAAAATGTTGGTATTTAAAATGTTTATAAGTTATGAGCGAATATTTTTAACGGAGCTGAAGTTGGTTATTTATATTATGGCCTCAAAGCGTATGTTGTTTCAACGATTAAGAATGTTACCTGCTATGAATGGGGCGTATATAGAAAGCTTCAATACGAGTCTTCGAGACCAATATCCTATAATTTCTTACCAATTAGATATTCGTAAACAACTACAGACAAAGTAGTACACGTAAAGAACTGTATGTTTAGAAAAAGACTACTGTATTTTTAACGTTATATATCCAACCATGATAATGAAAGTACAGACATCTCAAAGGTTTCAACAAATAATCAAGGTTTGGTCACTGGTCGATATCCTGTGCTGCTAGGAAACCTTGTTCTTTGATATAGATAAAACCCAAAGGGAATTAGAAATATGTTATTAATTAAAAAAGAACGAAGATTATGTTCTATCGTTGTGGGGACGCTGGGGGGAAAGAGGCGGTTAGGAAGACCGAGACGTTGTTGGGAGGACAATAATAGAAGGGATCTTCGAGAGGTAAGTGGTTCGTGATGAAAACTAGCTTCATTTTGCCCATAATAGAATTCAATAGCGGACTTTTGTTACTGCGGCGATGAGCTTTCAATTTCCGTAAGCCATAGAGTTAATGTTATTAATTGAAATACATAATACAGGGGCTATTGTTGAAAATACATGATTTTTTCGGCAGGAACTCTTGGAAAGGTTTTTGAACTTCAAAATTCACAAATAAATTCTTTAGGAAACCCTTTAGGCAACTTTGGCTCAGGCCGAATGGATATTGATGGGTGAACTGGTGGAATGAATAAAGTGGGAAGAAACGGGACAACCAGAGAAAACCCACGCACACACAGTTTTTTCCACCGCAAGACGTACATGGCACACGATCCGGGATCGAAATAGGAACCTCCACACGAGAGGTGAGCGCTCTACCACTGAGCCACCGAGGCCACAAGATGTATTAGAATTTGGTGTAGAATCTCCTGAGATATATGTTTTAATAGCTTGTTGTTACACACTAAAACCATGACTATTGAATATTCGAAATTCGAATAACTTGAAATACAAGATCACATCTAATATAATTTTTTCCATTCGATTGTTTTTCGAAACTTGAATAATTGAAATTTTCGAGTAATCTTCGTAGCAATGTAAAGATTCACGACAAAACAAAAGGCCTACCGTAAAGGGTCAGCTAAAAATAATAAGCACCGGAAATTTAAAAGATAATGAGGTCTCAGTTGGCATCCTGTTTTCTGTAGCATTGCTCTAGAATTTAGCAAGGATGTGCTTTCTAAAAATTAAAATATTGATTTCCAGCAAGCGGACTAGAAAGTAAGTGAGAGTGAGAGAGAGAGAGAGAGAGAGAGAGAGAAGCAAGATAAAGAGACTCAAAAATGACGAAAGAGCGAACTAAAAATGTATGAAGAAAAGCTTTTGTGAAAATGAGTGATCTTTTACGCAAAATTTGTTTGTGGTGCTAGTTGTCAACTTTTAAAGCTCAAATGATAAATCTTACTCTCTCTCTCTCTCTCTCTCTCTCTCTCTCTCTGCCAATGAAATATTGTTCAAAACGTAATGAAAAATCAGATACCGGAACTTCCGAAAAGAAGAAAAAAAAACTATTGCTATATACCAAAATTGAAAAGTTTGAAGTAGGGAGTTGTAATTTGTCATGTTGTGTTCCATGGCAGTTTGAATTGACCCAGGATTTTCATCCATTTTTCTTTCTGGACATCATTTTGAAAAGAAGCGAGTTCATATGAATGAAGTAGCCAGATTCTGTTCTACGATAAAAAAAAAAAAAAAAAACAAGCTCTGATGTTATTTGAAGAAAAATATCTATCTTAGAAGTGACAAGTTACCATCTAAGTAAGTGTTTAATAAATAAGTTTTCGTGTGTCAATTGAAATTACTTATATTTATTAAATGGAATTTGACTAACTCGGTTTTCTTCCGTTTAGTATGAACTAATGATTGTTCTTTAGGCAACAATTAAAAATGGTGTAACTCCACACCAGAGACCTAAGCCTGCTCAGACACCAGATCTGAATTAATTAAATATTTAAGAAGTTATAAATTATATGAGAGGTGATAAATTAAAAAAAATATATATTTATTAAAGGGAACTGCTTGCAACATTGCTTGGGAAACACTCAGAAGTCAACGTGACGTGTTTGTAACCAAGAGAACCTGTTGAGAATCTTCTTGTGAGGTTCCTTAATCACTATGTACACTATTTCTGTTAAATTTTGTTGATTTTGTAAAGGATTTTAATTACTTGTTTTGGAAAATTCAATTTTATTTTGTCATTTGACTGTTATTTATGGCCTTTAGGCATAAACAAATAAAACGTTAAAGTTGATTGTGTTTTGTTTTTTTCAAGGATTCTTTGATCACTGAAAGTATATAGACAAACCAACAAGATTTTTAGTTCTATTTATTATGCTGGTTATATAGTATATCGCCAAAACCGGCGGACATTTTACACTTTTCTTTCCTTTGTACCCGTGGTAGAAAGTAGCGTATTTTCTCGAGGCTGTGTAGTTGTTAAGAGGGGTTCACTTTAGTAGGAAGATAAGTTAATGTTATATTTATTTATTTACATTGGTTTTACATCATTTCCTTCAAATGAAGCTGTTATATTGTAATCATGGCCATTGTAATCTTAAAGTTCTTGGCAAAAAGTGAAAAATAAATAAATTTAAAAGTGGAAGAGACGTGAAATGATAACAATTGAGTGGAACTACAAATTTTAGCATAAACACAATATCGAAAATAACATTATTTTACAAACTAGCAGTGGTCGACAAATTTCACAATCTATTAGGCAGAGAAGTTATGTAATTTTAGCTACAGAAAAATAGCATTCTTTACATGAATAGTAACTATTTTACAATTTCTAACGTGTTTTACTATTTCTTGTTGGCTTGTATATGTTGGTGGTCCTATGTAAAAAAGGGGTACTCCTTTTAAAAAATAGTAAAAAGTCATAATTTACATAATGCTCACAATGTCAATGATCGATATTGAGCGATGTCGATACTCAATATTGATCATTGTCGATGATCGATGTTGAACGGTGTCAATGTCCGATGTCAATCGATATCATTGACCGATATTGACTAAAGATGTTTGTCATTCAATGTGTGGCCCATGTCGTTGAACGATATTGATCGATGTCGTAAAATCCAATATGCCCATATCGGTCGACGTGGATGTGCTACTTGGTTCCAAGCGATAACGTTGTGGACTTTGGATAGGCAATGGATAAGTACGTGGGCCCTGAGAGTGTGGTCGACCATCCTGACTGAGGTTTTCCAAGGTTTCCCTCAGTTTTTCCAGGCAAATGCTGGGATGATAACCTAAGTAAGGCCCTGGACGATACCTTCCCCATCCTCTACCTAAATCATCCCGGATTGAGCCAATGATGCATAAAAACGTAAATATTTAAGATAAAAAATAAAATTGAAACCTAAACTTTGATCCATTTCCACGTTAATGGTGAGTCTCGTACTAGGAGCTACGTTCTCGATTAGGACGAAAAATCACAATTTAAATAAAATATCGATTTATGTCTGGACAGTGCATGAAGTGAAAATATCACTACGCTACCCCGAAACCGCTGTCCGAGTTCAGTATTAAAAAAAAAACAATGACATACTGCCAGGAAGAGATTGTTTAAATGTTGAAAACCATGTACCGAGGTCGAGTTTGGCAAGAAAGTGACATAGTGCAGTTTACCTTCAAGGTAGTTCAGTGCAAACAAATAGTTCACTGGCGTTTTATCAATACAGCTTCTGAACAAAATTAGTGGAAGTAATTTTTGAAACCACTCAAAAAGCGCTCAGAACATCTTCACAAAGACGATATATACTATTCACCCTCTTTGTTTATATTACATTTACTTTTTAGCATAAAAGACCCCTAAGAATATAAACAAAACAAAGCTATGTAAAGGAGTGTAAAATAAGTGTATTTTTTACGGTGTATGGGAAGTATGAAAATAAAAAACAGGAATTGGACAGAATATCTTTATTGTTCATTCCATTCTCCTATTAGGAAATACGACCTGAATTAGATTTTTCTGAGAGAAACAATGTTACTTTTTTTTTTTACATTTTGTTCAATTTTGGAAATGAAAATAAAATAAATTGATGTTGATGAGGAAGGAATAGAATAAAACTTAAAAAAAAAAAAACTTGTGCGAGTGTGTACTGTAATTGGTAGCCGGGGAGGAGTGGTCATTTTTAACTGAAATATCATTTTCTGTTTCGATAGTCATACTAGACAAACGCTGAGAGGTTTGGATTGCTGGTCTCTCTCTCTCTCTCTCTCTCTGTGTGTGTGTGTGTGTGTGTGTGTGTGTGCGTGTTAGATTTTGTACCACTAAAGCTATAATTTAATAAAAAGACAAACTGAACCTTCAATTAATGACATACAGAAAACTTTATCTTAGAGACACTTAGCCTAAAGGCCTTACAAATTAGATTTTTTAAAATATAGACATTTAATCCTTAGGAAGTCGTGCTACATTTTGTAACATTAGTTACCCCGTGGAGCGTTTAAACACCTCAAATATTTTATATTGTTCTTTTCTTTTTGTTTTAAATAATCCAGGCCCTGTCGATTGAACATGAATGTGTAATGAAACTAACTAAGTCTATGGCTTATGGAACTCGCAAGTTCATCGCCGCAGTAACAAAATTTCGCCATTGGATTTTATCCTGGGCAATATCAAGCCAGTTTTCATCACGAACACCTACTTCTCGAACATCTCCTCTAATATTGTCCTCCCAACCACGTCTCGGTCTTCCCAATGGTTTCCTTCCATCCTTCCTTCCAACCAGGATAATGAAAAAGAAAAAAAACTAAATCTAACTTAATGTTTCATATTTCCATGTTCAGGACAGGAGACACTTGCCAATTTCTCTAGCTCAACATTGTCCATCACTTTCACGTCACTATTTCGTGAATTGCTTGCTGACTTTCCATTCCATGCAGCTGGTTTCATTCCAGAAAGATTTAACAAAATATTTTGGGTTCGAGTCCTGATGTTTTTAGGACCAAGAGTTTTCTTCCATTTCTTTGCCCTTCCTATGTAATAATTTCCTATGATATTTTCCATATCAAAGCTTTGCTTTTATATCCTTAAAATAAACGTACAATAATAGCTGAGCAAAAGAATACGTTTTATTTAAAAACTAAAAACGTGTAACAGTTTTACCAACTAACTCATTACTGTCTGATGAAGCCAAGCAGTGAGTTAGTTTGTGAAACTATTACACGTTTTTAGTTCTCTAAATAAAACGTATTCTTTTGCTCAGCTATTATTTTACGTTATTTTAATAATTTCTTTTAATATCTTGTGAAAATGACTATTCTGAACCATTATTTTGCACTCTCTGTGCCTTTCTTGTAGAAATTTTTCCCTGCATCGCGCTGCGATGGTGACCTTTCTCCTAATAGTTATTAGACTTGCCACATTCAGTCTTACCGATATCGCTTACAGGCAGATACTAACATATTCGTTGAAATCGACGCTGTTTCTTTTCAAATATATCTACTATAATATAATCGAATCAAAAGCACAAAATCATGAAGCTTTTTATATGGCAACTAACTAACTAACTAAATCTATGGCTTATGGAACTCGCAAGTTCATCGCCGCAGTAACAAACGT
>JAGDQP010032290.1:0-21413 GCA_022664845.1 Lepisma saccharinum | reverse complement strand
TCGTTTCGCGTTACTGTAGTGGTTGGTAGTTGCTTCGCTTTTATTACTTAGCCATCGTTGCCTTGCTTGTTTTCGTTCCTCATGAAGTTTAATGCATTCTTCATCAAACCAAGGCTTGTTTTTCTGTTGTTTCTTCTCCTACGCGTTCCTTCGCTGCGCTTTTAATTGTTTCACAAATTACCTCCCACATCTTACTTACATGAATTTCATAATCATCATCATCATTATTATTACTCGGGTCGGCTAGGATTTCGAACCTATTTGAGAGTTCGAGTTGGTAATCTGCTTTTATGCTCGGATTATTTAATAGTTTCACTTCGAATTTCAGTTGTTTTGATCCCTTGCTTTCTCTGTTCGCATAACTTTTTCCTTACTTTTGTGATCACAAATTGATGGTCAGTGTCACCTTTCGCTCCTCTGTACGACCTAACGTCCATTATGTTGGTGTGTCTTCGTCTGTCTACTAATACGTGATCGATCTGGTTGAGAGTTTTCCCGTGCGGAGATGTGTATTTGTGTATGTCTTTGTGTTCAAAGTAAGTTTTGTAAGTTTTTCGAAATCGCGAAAGTTATCAGTCTTTCTCTATTGTTGGTCTTTTCGTGAAGACTGTATTTGCCTATAGTAGGTCTATATTTTTCTTCCCTCCCTACCTTTGCATTGAAATCAACCAACACAATTTTCGAATTATACTTCGGTAATCGGTCAAACAACCTTTCTAGCTCATCGTAGAATATATCTTTGTCGTTATCAGTAGCCACCTCGGTCGGAGCATAGACGTTTAATAAAACCGTGTTGCCCCATCGAGTACGTATCGTAACGTACGATAGTCTATCGTTTACTAACTCTATATTCTGAACCGCCTGAAGGATAGTATTCTTAATGAGGAATCCTGTTCCGAAATCGTGAGACTGTGTTCCCCCCTACTTGCCCTGTGGGATGCTATCTTGACCCTTCCACCGTACTTCTTGTATCGCTAATATGTCTAGCTCGTACTTCTCGGTCTCGCGTACCGCCACCTGAAGAGCGCCCGTTTAGTATAATGTTCGTACCTTCCACGTTCCTATTCTAAGGTCTTTCTTAATCCTGTTCATAGTGCCCCCTGAAGCAGTCCCAGCCCGGAGATCCGAATGAGGGACTAGTTTACCTCCGGAATATTTTACCCCAGGAGAATCCATGAACCATTCGTTACTATTTCTTGACATGTTTTAGCGGTGTAGAGTTGTCAGCTCTACGACCTCGCAGTAAAGGTAGACATTCAAGATGTCGCCCTGTGTCCATCTCAACCTTGCCGATGTCATCCATCTTCAGCCTCAGAGTGGTAATGGTGATGCTGGTTCCCCTCACCATGATATTTTTGTTCGGGGTTATCTTCCCCTAGCCTTTGCAGATCCCTCTACTAACTGCAAGTCAGCAGTACTGGTTTCGGTCCGCCCCGGAATATTTCCGGTACCCACCATATCTGGTCGGCATTCCCCTATCCGCCACCTGGGGAGGCGCTTGGTGGAAGACCAGTAATGAATATTTTTTAAGTTGTAGAGAATTAGTACGTAAAACTATGTATTGCTTAACTCGTAACTGAAGTTATTCTCGCACAATTTTCACTAGAAAATCCTCTAACTATGTCTTCAGGACAATACATCATTGACATGCAAGATTTCGAAATCTCTCCACATGAGCTTATTATGAATTTTGTATACTATCCTGTGATGCTAGTCTTTTATTCCACTGTTCAGTAAAATTCCATGTAAAATTACAGAATTAGGACTAGGCTATCAAAAACAAATGGAATGGTTAACACAAAACTTTCACAATTTAGAATGGGACATTTCGAATGGATACAACGTTGCACATATTCGAAGAATATTATGTCAGTTGTTTACAAGTGAAGCTATATTCTTTTGTAATAGTCTTGAAAAAGTACAGTGAATTAAAAATATTTCACTAGGAAAATATTGATAATGTGAGTGAAACAATGTCCTGCGCTGAAAACATTGGTATGTCAAATTGTGCGTATCATGACCCTTTTGAAGTTAATGGTTGTGCACTAGGAAACTGCTTACAACTGCAATGTTCGATGAAACATGGAAAATCACAAATCTTGTAGAAACCTTATCACCCATACAAGTGTAAGAAACACGTGCAACTCGTTCTTATAAGGCACATTACTCAGTCTTACTAATAAAGTTTCCTGTATTTTTATTTAAAATAACCTTGATAATAAATAATAATAAGAGTAACTAGTATGTTACTCGTGACGCGTTTTCTCCGATCAGAAGTAATTTATACTTCAAAGTGGGCTGTTCGGAGAATTTCTGTGAACGATCTATCATCATTGACTACCCTGGTCTGAGTTAAATCAGTTCTCTGTCCCCATTTCCCAAACAGAATTTAAATTGCGATATAACGCAAACCACGGTTATCACTGATGCTTTCATAATTGAATTGTATGCCTCCATGCTTAGCATACTCCTTAATATACTTCTGCTTTTCCTCCTCACAAGCACAATGAGATGGAAAACCAGAACCTTCCTGGTTCATCTGCAGGAATTTATTAACATAGTCTGTAAATACCCCCCTTTCTTTTTGAACTCGTAAATTTCATAAGTCTCGAGAATGGTATACCCTTTCGAGAGTGCAAAATGTGCCGGTAAAACAGCGTTAGTTTACAGTGTGGTTACATCTCCACTATTCATTTCTTCCATTTAAGTCCGACAGAGGCCAAATATGAGGCGTCCCTTAGCTTTATATGGAAGCAATGGAATAGCGAAATCTTGAGGAGGAAGAACGTTGTAGAAAACAACTTCATGAATGTTTTCGGGTTCAGGACAAGCTTTCTCTCGATAGATGGTAGTCTTACCAATAGGGAAGGATAGCTTTTTCATGATGTATTGATAAAGCGAACATATATCTTTAAAGGCATTGAATACATCCTCTGGGCATTCACAGAATGCACGGAAAACTTCGGTAATTCCTCCCTTAGAGCTTGTTTAGTTAGTAATCCACCTTCAATATGTTTACAATGATTTTTAATAGTCGCGAACTTGCGAATTCACGCACTTCCTTATGAAGCATATTAATAGATCTTTACAACTTTTAGATCACAACTTTCTAAATATTTCTTTCTCCTCAATGTCAGTCTTCTAACGTTTCGCCATTCCTGTCATTAAGAGGCACGTGACGACCCTGATTAATACAAGAATGACAGTTCCATCCATAAACCTCATACACAGTACAATGTTTTTCATCATACCCGCCCACTTTGGATCATCCAAATCGGCCTTTATCGCCGTTTTCAGCCGTATGAATCGAAACTCCGTTTCCTATAAGTTCCATGTACTTTAGCCACTAGACCACCTTTTTACTGTGGATTACTTCGTCGATATCCGAATGAAGGAATAATTGGAACTGGTTTTGTTTTAAATATCGAGAACGAAAGTATTCCATAGCACAGGTAGCAATTGTATTTGAAGAAAACACTGAATCCTATCAGTCCTTTCTTCAATTAAGTCCTAGAAGTTAATGACTGCTTCTGTTCAAATTTTTACGTCATTCTTACAGTAGCTAGCCCTTGCTGTTGCAGGTTAAAGTATGGTTATAACACTCCTCGTGCCAAAACCTCTAATGCATCACGGTCAGTATATGATCTCCCTTTATCATCGAAAAGTTTAACTTCTGGCCATGGACCATTATAATTTTGATTTTCCTTAGTTTTTAACAGATATTGGAAATCTCCATTTTTCAAAGTTGCGCTCAAACCCAGGGTTAAATTTTATAATTTAAGAGACATGAATAAATGTCTAAAATATTATTGCGTACAGTCATCTTAAGTAATTTTCGTACACTGATTAAATTTGATGAGTGATTCGTTTCTTTTTCTATAAGTGTACGCGCTACAAACACAGAAGCAAACTTTTCTGTGTTATGGCCAAGGCAGCCACTATTTTAAATCTTTGACCTTGACGAAGGACATGTTTTACTAAGCTTTCAATATTGTAAACAAAAGATCTCTGGTCTATCGCATTGAAAGCATATGTAATCGTCCACCATAAAGCTCTTACATTTAAAGCAGCGGTGCGAGGCAAAAATAAGGTTTGCTGGTGTTCACGTTCACCGTTTTCATTCTCCTTTAATAGCATAGTCTCAATACTATATACTACATAACAAAAATCACATTCATTTAAAATAAAACATTTGTATAGGTAAAACAAAGTAACAATCGATTTATTTCAATCAAATTGTGGAACTCTACAATTTCCGAACTTGCTTATTTCGTATATATTATTACACAAACTATTATGATATTTCAACTTTTAGATATTCTTTTATATAAATTCTAAATAAACCTGATCATTTCTTTCAGGCCAGTACATCTATAAATTCGATTAATTTGATACCACTCGTTATAAATTATAACATTATTCCTATCTTCCAAATTCGCCTTAGTTCACATCGGCCTCTAATTCAAGCTCTTCAATTATAAAATTCAAGATACATTAACAATCAGTTTGTAAATTCATCCTTACACGAAATTTAATAAAATATCCGAGTTACTTCATAACAATAGACAAGATTCTCAACATAGTAATATTTTAAATCATAATATCTATACCAGCGTTTCCCAACCTTTTTCAACTTGCGGCCCACTACGGGTGTAATTTGAATTCTCGCGGAACACTAGTGGATACTGTTATTATTATTTGTAAATAAAATATACCGTGGTAATTTTTTCTGTGATTACTGATCTCACAGCTCGATCAGTGGTTTTTCCCCGTGGTAAATCATTATGCTTATTTTTCATTCTAATTTAAAAATAGAAAACAATTGCAATGAACTATATTACTCAGGTTTTTAAAACTACACTTTCTTTTTCGAAAACTGTATCCAACATTTCATTAAGAAGGAAGATTACTAAATAACGAACGAACAAGCAAATCTCTTGTACTTTTAAAACACAAATGTAGGTAATTTGTATGCATGTTTGGTTTGTCGACAGGATTAAAGTTACGAAACAGTCTGCAGCAATAAAGAAGCAATAATGGTCATAACAGTGATAAAAATACCTTTTTTCAAAATTAAAAATGTACAGAAAAGTAACAGAGTATGAAACTTATAATTTATTAACATGCTTGCATGTTACAATTTTTAAATATTATATAAAGGTTAGAATTGTTCAATAATATTAGTAATGTAACAATTATTCACAATATCTGTTGAAGGTTACAATTGTTTAATAATATATGAGGCTTACAATTTTTCAAAAATAAGTAAAACAAGTTGGTGCACGAAGCAAAATTAATGTGCAACTTGAGCTTGATGTTCTTTCATAATCTTCTTCAATTGTGGACGGATAGTTGATAAACACACCCTCATATCGTGTTCCGGAGTTAATAGTTGTGACCTGTTCTTACACTTGATTATGTTCATTGCAGAAAATCCTGCTTCACTTAAGTAGGTTGTATAAAGGTAAGAAGAAAGTTCTGTCGCTTTTTCACCCACCACCTTCGAACATCGATATGTCACCTAAGACGTACCTGGAAGATCAAAAATAGTCCCCATCAGCATCTACGACCTGCCAACGTTCTGGAAGACCGTGGATTCCATCGCGGTAGAACTTGGTGGGCCGTGAAGCGAAGAAGGCATCAGTGCATTTTGCACCTATACTAGGGATTTGAACTGGCGCCCTCTAAGGTGATTGTCCAAGAAATGGAACAGGTGAAAATCGGATGGTACAATGTCCGGGGAGTATGGCGGATGCAATAGTGTTTCCCATCCAAGGCGTAGAATGGTCCCGGGTCATCCTAGCCACGTTGGGCTTAGCGTTGTCCTGTAACAGGATGACCCCTTTGCGATTTAGGAGTGCTGGCTCCAGAGTTTTGAGTTTTTCTTGAACACGGCTCAGCTGCTGACAGTACACAGTTGCATTGATGCTCTGACCAGCTGGTAGCAGTTCCCGATGCACGATGCCGCGAGCAGTCCACCAAACACATAGGAGGACCTTCTGGTGCAGTGCTGGTTTCGGCTGCTTTGGAATCGGTTCATGGGATGCTAATCAACGATGAAGGCGCCGTGGAGCTTCGTACAGGACCCACTTCTCATCACATGTCAACACCCTGTCCAGAAATGGCTCCTTCCTCAGACGAGACAGCAAACAAACACAGCTGTCTGCTCGCGTTGCCTTCTGGCCCGGAGTAAAATCATTTGGGACCCATCGACCCAACCTGAAGTCCTTCCCAAGTTGATGTAGGTGCTGCCCAATGGTTTCTGCACTCACACTGAATTGTAGTCCCAGTTCCTCACATGTCTGGCCAGTGTTTGCCTCAATTGCTGCCTGAAGATCTTAATTTGGTACCTGTGTTGGTCTTCATGCACGTGGTGCGTTTTCGAGTGTTTCGTCACCATCCTTAAACTTGGTAAACCACCGCTGCACTGTCTGCGTAGTTACGACACCCTCACCAAGGGCGTAGCATATCTTCCGCCCCGCTGCAGCTGCGTTTGATCCCAGTGTGAACTCGTACAGCATACACACCCTTATGACGCTCTGTGTAGGTCCCATGTTTACTCTGTCCTTCCGCACGTTTACGGTGTAACTGAACTGCCACAACCAGGTAGTATGTTGGCTATACCCACACCAACAATTGACCTTCGCCTGATCTCAATTAGCATTCAACTCACGGTGTGAGGGCCAATTGAACACAGACCCACAAAAAGCGATAAAACTTTCTTGGTTCCCTTTATAGAAAAAGGGAATGAGAACTTCCACAGGGTTTGTAGAAATAGCTGGATTTTTTTGTCCGGAGAGAAATCCAGAATGATGCCATGTCTTGCTGTTAGTGCTGGAGCTTCAAACCTCGGTCATTCCTCACATCAACCAATTCACTTTCTACCTGGACATTGAATTCTGCTGACTGTAGGGTAGAAGGTGCAAAGGGTCCCTCACCCAGTCAAATGAAGTCTACTGAAGGGTAGGAAAATATTTCTCAACATTGGTACACAACATAAACAATGTGTCTTAAATGAGTGTTGAGAGGTTTGTGTCAATTTTACAGCACTTGGTATGTTCAAACATGTCAGGTTTGTATTGTTTTCTAATTCTGTCCTCCCAAAGTGAGAGTTTCTCCTTAAACGAGCACATTTTTTTCATTTGAGGTTAGGATATTTTCGTTTTTTTCCTGCATGCTTTTGTTTAGCCCATTCAGTGTTTGGAATATGTCGGCAAGAAAAGCAACTTTATTGCACCAAGAAACATCACTAAGGAAACTGGCATATTAATTTTCTTCTGAAAGAAAGAATAGTAGAAGTTGTTCTTGAAGTGCATAAAATCTTGACAATACTCGACCACGAGACAACCACCTCACTTCTACGTGAATAAGCAACTGAGTGTATTCAGAATCCATTGCAGAACATAAATCTGAAAATAATCTTGTTTTAAGAGGCCTTGCTTTTATGTAATTAACAATTTTTACCACTTGATTTAATACTTCTGTAAGTTCAGGAACAAGTGATTTTGAAATAAGTGCTTCTCTATGGAGAAAACAGTGTGAAAATATTCCGGATTCTTTTGCCTTGCAAATGCCTAAAATCCCTTTACACAACCTGTCATAGAGGGAGTGCCATCTGTGCAAATACTCAAACAGGATTTCCATGACAAACCTGCTGCATCAAAATAATCAGTTACTAAATCAAATATATCTTGTCCCTTAGTTACTTGGGAGAGTGCTTTACAAAATAAAAACTATTCAATAATGGTTTCATCATGAATGAATCTGACAAATGCTATTAACTGTGCTTGATTTGTAACGTCAGTTTACTCGTACAACTGCATAGAAAGAAAATCAGCCTGATGGAGTAATTCTATAGTTTGAGATTCATTATTTTTAGACATGTCTTGAATGCGTGCACTAATAGTATTCTTTGACATATTAATTTTCTTTACTTGTTTTTCGAAGTCTTCCGCAAACATTATTTTTACAATTTCGGAACATGTAGGTAAAATTACAGACTCAGCTGTTGTATGGGGTTTCATTTTTCTAGCAACTATTTCAGCCACAGCATAGCTTGCTTCTTGTTTTGTGAAAAATTTAATTTGGTGGTCTTCTTGAGACAAGATTCTTTTAGAATACTCCAACGGTTTATCTTTTAAATTGGCATGCTTAGTATGAAAATGACGTTTTAACTTACTTGGCACCATTGCTTCATTGGACAATTGCTCCCCACAGACGACACACTCAGGGCGTGGGCCTTCTCCTTCAGTCGACTTAAAACCAAATGATAAGTACATTTCCTGATACTGCCGTACAACACTTTTACATTTACTCACAGATGGAGTAATCTGTAACGAGCTGGTGGAAGCAGAAGTATCCATTTCATTTTCATCACTTAACTTTGCTTTTTTTAACCACAAACCGGTCCATTTTATTGCAACCACACCGCTTGCAATGCGTCGAAGTCAACACAGCTGTTGAACAATGTGTTGTTCTGTCATTCACGTGACACGAATGAGTGTTTATGTACGTCGGACGTTCGCTTGACGCGTACCGTACAAGTGCTTCCGTCTCGGTGTTAGTATGAACTTTCAATTGAAGCGTAATATAGCAGCTAACCGTGGAAATGTGTATGAGACTCCGGCAAATAAAATTCTGTTTCCGAAATACTTTCTGCTACACTACACAGTAATCGAGTAATGTATGTACAATAATATATTACAATTACAGTATTTTTTTCATTGTAGAGGTTCATACTAATGTGAAATACAAACATACATTTTTTCCTATGTCTTGCAATTTGGTTGCTATAGCATTAATAATTTTGTTTCGATTTCCTCGCGGCACACCGGTTGGGAAACGCTGATTTATACAATAAGCAAATATAAATCCATTTAAACTATCGTTTAAATAAAATAACAATATAAACAAACCTTTAAATATTCCAATTAATCGTTGAAATTAATAATATCCATTCATCCATCATGGAAGTCGAGAAAGACAGCATTAGCTATTAAAATAAGGTCGTTTACGTACTCGCAGGCACCAAAGATACAGTTGAAATCGGAGTGAAATAGAAATCGAAGATGAAAAATAAGGTAAAAAACATTACCTTCATCTCGTGGTAGTATTTCATCGTAACTCAGTCTGCATAACTGTACCCACGTGTCAAACATGGACTCGGGATTACTAAATCCTTTCTCCTTTTCAGCCAGGTTCAGAAGGTTGGTCAGCAGCAAACATAACTGTTCTTTCTTAAAGTATAGTTAGATTCCACAAAATAATTGATGATGATCTGAAATTTCTGCTTCAGAGTATATATTCACTTAAAATATGTTCTTCACAACACAAGAAGAAGGTAGCATGACTATACAGTTCCAATTCAGTTGAATTAACCTTTTTCGAATTATTATAATTTTCGCCCGCTAAAAATTAAATCTAATCATTCAGTTAAATAGTACTTCAGAATAAGAATGAATAGCTTCAGCTAAAAAAGTCAAACTAACGGTCTAGGTCACACTGGTTCTTTTATAGTGCTACTTATTTCTCTATACATGCGCAGAACATCAATTCTTAAGTTGAAGATGTCATCAATGTAGCCAAATCCAATCACATTCTGACCATATATTGAAGATAGCGAAATCCAATCATATTCTGACCATATGTTGATGATGTCAATATAGCGAAATCCAACCAAATTCTGACCAAATGGTGAAGATGTCATAGCGAAATCCAATCGCCTTCTGACCAGGGTTGGAAGAAACGTTTTTTTATTTATAGAAAAAACAAATCATATGTTTAAAACGTGTTTTTTTGTTTTAAACACGTTTTTATAGACTGCGAATGCGAAAAGGAGTGTTTAAACATTTAAGACGTTTAAAATTATTTAAACATTTTCTTAAAAAAATGATATTGGTTATGATAGATACTCCATCTGCAGTAGCTTCTATAACGTTTCAATCGTGCTTCCAGTCTATTCGTAAGCATTTATTAGAAATTATATGTTCTATTTTACTAAATTTGATGTAATTTTCTATTTATTAAAATTCAATGAAAAAGCTATTTTTATATCAAAGGTGAAAAGGTGAAGGTATACCCTGTGCAATGCGCACGCGCCGTGAACGGCGCATGGGGGAGTAGAGGTAGCGATCCACATATTCTCGCCCAACGACACGAATTGAGGTGGGGTGGTCAGTTCCACCCTCGGCTCCCTTTACCTCCCAAAGTGCCCAGGTATACCAAGGACACTGTGGGTCCTTGGTAGTATTCTACGTATATCTCAGAGTGCCATGGGAACAATGAAGGAGAATTCTGCAGTGTCCTGGCCGGGATTTGAATTACACTTCTTGAAATGTTCTCTCGCTCGGGCAACAAAACCTACCATTTCCTTTTTACGCTATCTACATTTCTTTTACGGTAATTTTCGAAAGGATTAACTTTAATAAAGTGAGTCCAGATTAAATCCTTTTCCTTCCTGTGCAACCCAGTGATAATGAGTCTATAAACGAACAGCAAAGAAGCAGAGTATATTGTTTTATAAAAAAGAGTATTATTTTCTGTGAAGTTTTTGAACGTTTTTTAGTTCGTTTTCTTCTTAATGTCGTTATTTTACAAAGCAAGTATTTAATGATTTACGCCGCAGATAATTAATGTAATAAGCAGGATCGGATTTAAGCTTTCACTCATTAATGCCAATTTACTATTGCTTTGTTTTCCTGCAGCCTTACGAGGCAAATGATGTGATTATTTGTGCATTCATTGCCACATTTTTATACTTCCTATATCTTCACCCTGACAAACATAAAGGAACTAAATGAGCTGAAGTTATTTGGTATAGTTTGTAATAAAATACGAATAAACCTCCAGGGAACTGAATACATATTTTGAATAAAAGGAATGAAGATCCTAGAGATAAATACAACTTTGAAGACATCTTTACTATAAACAGAAAAACTGTGGATTCATACCGAAATATGCTCTCATCCCGTATATACAATTTCTAATTGCGTTATTATTCAAAGAATATATCTATTTTTGATCATAATTACCATCCGCAAAAATAAATTATTTTTAGCTCAAAATCCCGGGAAATAACCTTTTATTCAAGGGCAGAGATGTATGTGTTTACTAGATAGTACATTGTGCTTCACTATAAAAGCTCTGTGTCATTGCTCTACCAAGCTCCAAGCCTGGCCCCATATACTATGAAAGTATATACACATACAGTGTAACAAAATATTTTGTTACATGCATTTTTCAAAAGAGATGTATAAATGCATAATGAATACTCTTATAAACAAGGAACTACATATAGGTTTCTTCTAATGAGTCTGTTGCAATAGAACTCTGAGAAGTATTATTTCAAAGCATATCATAACGGAGGTACGTCCCGTGACTCCCCATGCGCTTTTTTGAAAGTATAGGAATAGCTTAGGGCCTAGGTAGCAGTAACCACACCGACAACCGAGCCTAGACCGCAATAGGGCGAGGAAAAATATTAGAACATAGTCCACCAGGGCCTTGTTAGCAGTAACCACCTCAACAACCGAGCCAGACCGCGATAGGGCGAGCAAGAATATATTCGAAGGTAGTCCACCAGGGCCTAGTTAGCATGAACCATCCTGACATTTGCTTCGTATGGTGACCGCGGTAGGGTGTGGAAGAAAATATTAGAAGGTAGTCCACCAGGGCCTAGTTACGAGGAACCACACCGATAACCGAGGTCAGACCGCGATAGGGTGAGCAAGAATATATTCGAAGGTAGTCCACCAGGGCCTAGTTAGCAAGAACTACCCTGACAACCGAGCCCAGACCGCAACGGGTAAGGAAGGTGGTCCACCATTGCTTAGTTAGCAGAAACCACCCCCGATATTTGCCTGATGTGGTTTGTTTTGTTCTGTGGCTTTCTTAGTCAATATCACCTCATCCGATCAGAAACAACCTGATTCACCCGGTGATCTTTCTTACTATTCTTCAAGTTTTTTCATATTACACCAGGAGAATGGTACGTTCAACTTAGGCCCTGGCTGGTACTTTCCCCTCCCCAATCCCCACCTCAACTATGGAAAGCTAAACACTATGAATAACAGTCAAATTCTTCGTAAATATGATAAATGCAGTATATAAATTAATCAGTTTCAAAATAATAAAACAAAACTCACCTCATATAGTATAAAAAATATCAGTGATAGAAAAAACGCGCACACGCTGTCTCAATTTCTATACTACCAACCAGTTTAACGACTTGCAATCAATGAATATATTTATAGTAGTCTTTGATTTTATAGTAGTTTCCAAATTGAACTTTCACATGACCTGAAATCACAATCTCTAAAGTTGAAATATTTACCCGACCTCAAGTGTTGACAGTTAACTGTTATCGTCTAATAATCAATACATAGACAACCACTGCTTGCACTGTTTAATCACTGCGTTTAGATTACACACATTTTCTGTACACATTAGAGATTAACAAATCAAGAGTACTCCGTTATCTCAGATAACTAACTTCGATAACGTTTTGTATTCATGATAATCGTCACTTTCAACTAAATTACAAACATGCAAACATGATATCATCTGTTTAAATAATTGTTCAAACACTATTCTATTCATAGGTTAAAATTTCTTCTCTCAAAGAAATCCTGTTTCATTCTCCCGCAACAGTTTACTCTTAGAAAAAAGACAAAGATAATCTCTCTCATGCACAAAGTAAAAATGTAGAAACTATACGCTCAACAAAAGAGATTATCATAGATATATTAATGTGATCTCTCCTTTCCTGATTTATTCCCCTGTCCAAAATCGATGCGGGGTGGGTTACAAGTGTAACAGCTAAAACGGGTCATGGACGAAAAGGTTAAATTAAAAAAATGTATGAAAATTAATAATTTACCAAATAATAACCACCCATCCCCATTAACATTTTTATCACCAAGCGTCCAAGGGTTTCTCCTGTCGTGGTAACAGTGGTAAAAGGCAAAATAAAAACTAATCTCATATAATCTCTGTGAATTCCACCCTTTTTAGTAACTGTTCAAAATGTCGAGGAGTGGGACAAATAATCTCAGGAGAGGGGGCACAAAGTACTACAAGTCTCCCAATAATTTAGGTTAGGATGAACTTTCATCTTCTGTAAATATTTCACTAATCTACACCATCATCACTTTAACACATGATGTCGCGGCGGAAGCTGCGGAGAAGGGAGCTTCTACGGCAAGGAGCAGGGGGAAGGAAGCGTCAGCTTCCATTATTTCAAATCTTGCCCTATCTCTGAATCTGACGTCACATCTCTCTCGACCGATCAGAATAAAATTGTAAGGATGTTACATATTTCCTACTACCACGGGAACATCATTCTACAATAACATTTTGCGAACATAAAATGTATGTCTCAGATTATTGATGTTGGAACTTACAAGATATATCTCCGTTATTATGAATTATGTGATTGAACTTAGGAATTGGAAACTTACTTTTATTCAGCATGTATCTCCGCTGTATACTTCTTCTTTGTAAATAAACTCTATCCTATCTTAGTGGTGAGCCTTTATTCCAAGACTATGTTGTCCTTCCTTGTTGATTCTCCTCCAGGTATCGTCGAAAGCCTTGGGTATTGAGCTACTCTCATACACTGTTCTAACCGTCGGCTTGGAAAACTGAGTAACTTTCGGATTGCTTAGCAGTTCTGATTAGTGGATTATTTCTCTATTCGAGAATTAGGCCTCAATTCTCGGATAAAATAAGGGAACTAGCTCCCAACCTACAAGACATAGCGCTGACCAAAGAGCACTAGGCAAATACACACAATTGAAGACGTGATTCGCCAAAGGGCCCAAGTGCATGAAATTATTTTTTTCGCATGTGATCTAAAGAAAGGCCCAATCCCAATCCCCGTTCCAAATTACATGCATTATAATGATACATTTTGATGTGTAAGCAGCAGGATTTGGGCCATCTTTTTGACATAGATATTTGCAATGCTGTAAAGTATGCGACTCAGTCACAGTGCGAGAAAAGCTTTTCATGGACTGGGGCCATTTGCCGAATCATGTCCTCAGTTCATCCAGACTCAGTTCAAAAGACTCAGGTATTATTAAATCTCCTGCAGGCTTCTAATCGTATCAGTTGGGATCAAACTGGCGCAATATCCATGGATAACAAAGCTATTCCAGGTTCAAATATTATTGATCTTATCGACGACGTGGTAGGAACTCGAAAGACTCCTAGAAATCCAGTTTGCATTCAAGAATTTAAAGATTTATTACAAAATATTGATAAGCCCTTAGAATTAATTAATTTTCAGTTCGGCACGCAGGTTTAAACTTGTCTAGTAAACTAGGGAAGAAGAAGAGAAAATAAAATAATAGTTAAGAAAAAGAAAATAGTGTTAGTCAAGAAATAAAGAAGTGTTTTTCTTCATTTGAAAATTATAAAGAATACAAGTTTTAAATGTCTCAGTAAAATTTATTATGCTTATCCAAATTCAAATTCTTTAGGTAGTATCTCCAAATTAAAAAAGAAAACTGGTCTTTCTCAGAAAAAAGTAAGATAATAGCTTCACAAGATAATACACTTTACATGCTCCGGTGCGTAAACATTATATTCATAAAATATTGTTTATGCACCGAATGAATTAGTACAGATGGATTAAGCAGATATGAAAAACGTATAAAAATACAATGATTGGATATATTTTATGTAGCATATATGCTTTTAGTCGTTATGCAGTTTGTATTGCTGTTAAAAATAAAACGGGTCCTGTCATGGCAAAAGCAATAGAATCAATATACAATAAAAGAAAATTACCTCTACTAAAATTACCTAACTGATTTAGGATCACAATTTTATAATCAACATGTAAAACGTGTATTTGAAAAGTATCAAGTGAATGATTATAGTTTGCATTCTGAAATCAGTGCTCATTTCGTCGAACGTTATATTCGTAGTTTGGAAGAAAAAATATAAATATTTTACTGATGAAAATACTTATCGTTATATTCATATTTTGCAAGATCTTGTAAAAAGTTATAACCATACGAATCATTCTTCCATTCAGTATGCACCTGTAGAAGTAAACGATTCTAACGTTAATGAAATTTGGCAAAGAGTATATGGGTAAGTAAAGAAAGTTAAGCATAACTGTAAATTTCAATCCGGAGATTATGTTCGAGTAATTAAATATAAACATAAGTTGGAAAAGGATATTTACCGAAATGGTCTCGTGAAATATGTTTAGTGGATCAGCGTATTAAAAGTAATCCAATTACTTATAAAATTCGAGATTAGAATGGTGAACTTATAAGAGGTTCATTTTATGAACAGGAATTAAAAAGTTTTTATAGGAAAACGGAAAACTTATTTAATTGAAAAAGTATTAACACGTAGAACAGGTTGGATTTATGTGAAACGCTTACGTTATTCTTCTTCTATCAATAATTGGGTTGAACATATATCTGTGCAGTCGTAAACATGCTTCTCAGGAACAAACTGATGAGTTTTATGTTACCTTATAATCAAATGTTTACAATAATGTTTTTGAAAATAAAGCAAGTTCCTTTACTACGAAGCGTTGTCAGACAATTAATTTAACGGGAAATTGGGTGGTATGTTTTCTGTTCCGTCGAGTTTTTATATTAAAAAAAACAGTTAATTATTCAATTAGGGGATAAGATTATAATAGAATATAATATAAAATTTCCAGCCGGATATTACGAATCTATAGATTAAATTTTAGATACTATTCGTACGGCTTTACGTAAACAAATGGAAAAAGAATGAGAAAGAAAATTTACATGTATTTGTCGAAAGTAGTACTCTTAATAAAAATTTCATGATGTAGAAATTATTAGTATTGAACGAATGATGATCCTGTAATAATAGAAGAAAATCATATCGTTATTCAATATGAGGAAAGTAGAGATAAAGTTCATATTTCTCATAAACGAATTCCTAAACGGCAATATCTTTTCGCGATGAATCCTCGATTCCAAAATATTTTAGGATTTAGTAGTGATTCTAAAGTGAATGCACGTATAGTTCTTTTATCCAATGAATCCGAAAAAGAAGCCAAGATTTCTAAATATTCCAGCACCTTTCCACACAAATCTTGATTATCTTATTTCTTCAGAAATAAATGTGTTGATGTTGTACAAGATCAACCTCTATGGAAAACTAATTCGAAAAATTGGAATTCAAGATTATCATTACGGAAAAAATAAATCGTTTATCTTTCATTGTCCTCAATATGTTTAAGTTGAAAATAAATATTTTGATACTCTTCTAGTAGTCTTAAAGATGTGCACGTGGAAAAGTTGCCATTTCAGTTTTTAACGTTAAGCGTAACACTGCATTTTAAAAGAAAATGATTTCTGAAAGTAGTGACGATAGTTTTTACATTACACTTTCTTCTAACGGAAATATTCAGTTATTCTAATAATAGTCCAACACATTTTTTCAATAATCGAATACATTTAAACGATTCGTGGTTGGTAGGTAGGATTAAGTGAAAATCATATTCCATTTACTAGCGATAATGTTATTACTGGTCAAAATATAATATGGTATGATGATATAAAACATAAAATAGCACAAGGATACTATTCAGCCGTTCAACAGTTGTTAGATGAATTGAATAAAATAAATTCAATTATAAAATCTGAATATTGAAACATTGTCACTGTAAAAGTTGATGGCAGTATATAAAAGCTTTACGTTTATCATCCATATTAGCACTACAATTTGGTTTTGAACCTAATATTAATATTTTAAAAGATAGTCGTATTCCTAAACAGCCATTTTTAGACACTGGATATCTTCATCAAGTATTTATTTGTAGAGATGTTATTCAGCCTCAGTGTGTAGGTGATACAAAAACACTTCAATTGCGAATTGTAGGTATGAACGATAATCATCATGGGAAAGTACAAACCATAACTTTTCAGAATGTACATTATTTTCCACTTGCAAAATTTTCACTTGACATTGTAGAAATACTACTAAAAGACCATGCATGCCAAAATTTACCATTCGCAACCGGGACATTGACCGTAACACTTTAAGCGCTTATCAAAGTGAAAACCTATACAATTATGCATAGATGTAGAGGTATACCTTACTTTGCAGGACCTGTTTATCAACGGGGACATGGGATTGGGACTTTATTTCGCGGGCTCTTTCGATTTGCTATGCCATTCATTAAAGAAGGAACAAACGCAGTAGTGCTACAAGCTTTACAAACAGGAATTCAAGTTGCGGGGGATATGCTTGAAAACCGTCTTATTAACAATCTTTAAAAGCACGAGTTCGCGAAGCAGGTTCATCTTTTAAGAACCAAAGCTGGAAATAAAGTTAATCAGTTGGATATGTGGTAGTGGTAGAATAGCACGTAAGGCTCCGTGCGTATTGGACCACCAGTTTTTTTAAAAAACGACGTGTTCGCAAGAAAAGGAAGATTAGATATACGAATGAATTTGATTTAGTTAGTCCCTATGACACGAACTTCTATCGAAGCATCGAATGCTAGATTATCGACCTATTTCATAACTTTTTTCTGATAGACCTATAAAATTCCTTGTGCCTGGAGATTCTGCAGAATTGCTCCTGCACATATTTATCTTTTTGTCAAGTGTAAAGTATTAAGGGGAAATGGAGATAATTTACAATTAGCAACAGCAGGATCAGCAGTCGTTGTGGCAGATAACGTAGCGCCGGTGAATAATTTCCTACATGCACTTTTTAGCGAACTCGATATTTCTTTAAATGAAAATTGTTTCTTCTTCGTACCCTTTGGAGCATATTATGAAACTTTACTTAATTATTCTGAAGATGCAAGCAAGACTCATTTAACCACTGGATTATGGTATAAGGATGCTGCAGGACGCTTTAATACTCTGAATGAAAATAATGTTGGTTATTATAAACGAAAATCTCTTATTGCTGGTAGCGCATTCATTTATATGTATGGACGAGTCCATGGCGATATTTCTGGATCAATCGTGTTCTTCCAAATAAAGTAAATTTTCGTGTAAAATTGAGTCGTAGTAAGGATGCATTCTGCTTAATGGCAACTGAAAATTCTACATTTAAAGTTAAACTGGATGACGTTATTCTTTGTTCGCTGAATTAATATTTAGCCCAACAATTAAACAGTTTTATGAGCAATGATACTGGGAAATTACCTCTGAATATAGTTGAAACAAGAGTACATACTATTCCTTAAAATGTTAATTCGTATAATCTTGATAATATATTTCTTGGAAATTAAGCAAAGGGTGTCATTATAGGTTTTATTGCAAATACTGCATTGAATGGAAAATACTTCCACGTTCAAACTTTTACTATTAACAAGTTGGAAGTACAAGTTGGTTTACAATTTTATCATCTCACCCCTCTTACTCCAGATTATGTTGAACAACTATACGTTCAGTGTTACCCCACCCTGTTCTGTGGAACTGGTATATTTCATGAAAATGTAAGTCATACCGACACATTCTGATTACCCTCATGGATATTCTCTTTATATTTTTATTCTTATACCTACTAATACTTTAGATGATTCTACATGGGATGTTATTAAGGATTCTCCCGTTAACCTCCGCATAGGGTTCAGTCAAAATCTTGCACATTCTATTTCATGTATTATTTACGATCAAATTGAATCCCTTATACAGATCGATAAGGATCGAAATGTATGTGCGGAATATAACGTAAAATCTAGTTTAGTTTGAGATCAACAATGAGAATTGTCGTACACTTTTCAGGCTTCGATTATAATGAAGAAAATAATTTCATAGTCAAAGAATTAGCCATCATGCAGATACCAATAGTTTTCAAAGTTGGATATTTAAACCTCGTTTTTCATTATGAAATAATATTCCTAGTGTAAGGTATGTAAATGATTATTTAAGCCAGCATGTATTTGGTGTAGAGTGGATAGAAGGGAAGTTGAATACGAGGAAGTTAAAACATACTTACCAACAATACCTCACTTCGCACAGTGTTAGTGTTTTCACTCGTGGCAAAGCACGACAAATTTTTCCTAGTCTCTTCTACAAAGAACAGTGATTATTTTGGAAGATATACAGTGTCCAAAATATAATGCTTTAGCATTTCCATCACAAAGTTGTGTTCGCCATCTTCATCAATTTACAAGTTTTCGTTTGCCTTCAAAGAAGCTTCAGTGTACGCAAACTATCTTATTATCATTGACGTAGTTTTATTCTATCTGAAAACAGTATGAACCAACACCAATAACTGAAAGTGATTCAGATGTCGAGCGACGAGATTTTAAATATTGTGCTTTAAGACTGTACTAGTGGAACTGCGCTTACTGGAATTTATTCAGTGGACATTTTACAAAAAGAAATTGAATTTCCCGCGGCACTTATAGTCAATTTAAGTCCATCAAATTCCCCTGGAAGTCACTGGACTGCAATATATATTAATAAACATGGACGGGGGCAGTATCTTAATAGCTTCGGAAATGGACATAGTAAACCACTTGTAAAAAATTTTAAACAAAATTGCAAATTGTAAACAAAACTCAGGTTCAACACGAAAAATTTTACTTTGCGGACTATTCTGTATAGTATTCGTTTATTTCAGTGTGGGAGGAAAAAATATAATTTCTACTTTTCATACTACGAATCTGCAAAAAAAACGATGAGATTGTAAAATCTCTTGTAAAAAATATTTTAAAACGAAAAGAAAAATGTAAATAAAGTTTTTTTCATATAAAGGTAAAACCAAATCTATTATTTCAAAATTCCATGAAAGAAAACAAAGGTAGAATATAGAGAAATGTATTTATTTCATAATTATACAGTAGTTTTGAGATGGTTCAAAATGAGAAATAGAAAAAGTTAAAAGCAAAGGCAGCAGTATGCAGCTTAACTTAAATCTTAAGTATTGCACAATATTGTCGAACACACAAACACCTGTGCTTACATCATACTGAATTTAAAAAATCTTCCAAACACAACGTGTTCTATCTTGGTCCACAAACACTTGTTATGCGGCCAATATCAAAACATGTCCATATGTTCTATCTTACTCCGCGTCAACGTATTGTCCATTCAAGCAAAAGAATGTAAAAGAGAAAATAAAGTAACACCTGAACAAAATAATTCCACGAAAATCCGAAGCATGTCCTAACACCCTCCGAGCATCAAGAGAAGCGAAACAAGAAATAGTTAAATGTCATTCACTGGCGCCGGTGTCAATCAAGCGGCAGACAAAAAGAAACAAGTTAAAACGCTTTCTTGAGCTCAACAATGGGACAAACAAAAATAAAAGGACCTGCGTTTAAAAGAGCACGTGTGCAAACAATTGTACCGAACATCAAAAGATGTGACAAAAACAAAATAATATGACTTGTCCTAACACGCTCCCGAGCAGTAAAGGTGCGAAGTAAAGAAAATTCCAACTTCAAGTCTGCGCATGCGCAAATCGTGACCCCAAGCATGAAAATGTGAGATAGATAAATATTTTCTAAGGAACATCGGAAGCTGTAAGAGGACAAAAAAACTTGCAAAACACGGGAAATTAGTGCCGCGCGATGACGGTGTATGAGCCACTATTCTCCGTCAAAATAAAATAATGAACCCCTCCATTAATAGATCTTAATAAAATCCTGTAATAAATTTAACCTAGCACATCGCCTTATACAGTTTTTGCGGGCGCTTCTCACCGGGTTTCACAAACGCTCGCAAGCGACGACGCGGTCGGTAAAAGGACGATTACATTAATCCAATTATTACACCTTCATAAAAATATCGATCAAACTTACGCTTGGTCATCTACAAACGATATCCAATCACCTTCGGTTAGGTGAGAGGGGCTAAAACCCAACCCAACCCCTCTACAAATACCTCATGCCAACTACAGTCTGTCACATCCACTGGTTAAGGCCAAAACAGCTTTAAAACCGGAACAACAAATTATTACACAGTAACTACTTAAACGTGTAAATTTATATAAAACCATTTTAATTAATTTTACAATACCAATGAAGGATGTTAGCTTTCAACATGATGGATATGATTTAATTGCGCCATAACAATGGTCGAAAAACTCGTAACCAATAGCAAATTAAATACTTAACTTTGACTACTAGCGACCATTATTAACATAAATTGTCACGATAAGAATAGAAGAACATGATGCTGCTAACAGTTCAGATGAAACTTATCTGATTAACAAGGTAATTAATTATTTTTTCTATGGTTTTCTTAGGGTAAACGACCCTGCCAATTGACATCAGCAACAGCAATACTTCCACGTGAAGAATGGGGTTCTATTTGCAGTTGAAACTTCTGTTGTGGAAGAACTTCACTCTTAAAAAGAGAAAGCCGGTAAGTAATATTATATAATATTATTTTTTAATTTAGAAAAAAAATGTCGTGTGTTCTTTTTAAAATTGGCCGTTCTTA
>JAGDQP010032289.1:0-21413 GCA_022664845.1 Lepisma saccharinum | reverse complement strand
CATCGTCTACTTTTACCTTATTCTCTGATTTAGATATAAGTTCCTTATAAGCCTTCGATCTATCTATTCCATGCTTGCATTCTTCAATACTTGTATTAAGATTTTCCAGTTGACTCAATTGAGTGCCTTTCCCAAATAAACAAATGCTACGTATACTTCCTCTGTGGATCTCTCTTCTACTATTCTTAAGAAACCGAATAGTGTCCCTTGTTTCTTTCAGTCTTCGAAATCCAAACCGTTCTTCTTCCATTCACCCTACCCTATACTCTTCTGTTTAATATTCGTAGAATAATTTTTGCTCAGTGTGCTATTAGGCTTATGATTCGGTAATCTTTATATCTGGAATCTTTTTTCTTTTCATATTAAATCATTACTGTTTTTAAAAAGTCCCTTTCCTATTTCCCTGGTTCATAAATTTCGTTAGAGGGTCATAGCATTTCACTTTTACTTTTTCAACTGCAATAGCATCCTCACTACTGCAATTATTTTATTATTTTATCAAATAAACCAGTGGATTTCAACCGCCGGTCCACGAAACTGCTGTACCCGTCCCCGGTCAATTATTATATTCAATTATTTATCACTTATTTTGTAGATTTTAACAGTCCAAAATTGACAACTAGAATCTGAAAATGTGCTGGCATCTTTTGAACGTCAAATAAATTTAGTTACATCTTTATGGTCCGTGAAAGATTTTTCCTATTGTTTGCCGGTCCGTGACTATAAAAAGGTTGAAAAACACTGAACTAGACCATGCAGAGCCGACTGAGACGGGGCGCGTCCACCGGTTGCCCACCACAAAGCCCACATGGCATGAGCAGGGATTGAACTGATGACCCCTAGCACCAGAGCTGAGCGCTACACCCTTTAGCCGCTGCGGCCTTCCGAAAGCGACAATGTCAATTCATTTTACATTAAAATAGATCTAAGAATAGCGTGCTGTTAAAAATGACTGTTAAGAAGAAAATAACATAAATTGAACATCACAACAAAACTAGCTAAGAAACATACACTGGCGGACAATACGGTCATGCATTCTATATACCTATAGTCAGACACAATAACATACTTACTACATATGACTATTGCGTATTATTTATGATATAAAGCGAAAACAGAATATTTACCCTAAATTTTAGGACGCTGTTCTTAACTCTCAAACTACAGATCCGCCATATTCTAAGTTGACCATTGAAACCTGAAACTTTAATTTTTTTCCGGTATATAATGCCCCTATCGATTGCTGGTACAAATTAGATATCAAATTTAAGGTCGCCGAAAACAAGAAAAAAATATGTACTTTTTGTGTCTTCTTTTAATGATATATGTGAAAATGGCCTACCACTGGGATATGTTCGACGATCAGTGCCCTTACCCTATGAAGTCTTCTATCATAAATCAAAATGGATTTATTAATTTTGGAACACCGTGTATATATACATTTTTACTGCTGCCGACAAAAGGATTAATAAACGAATTCCTACACAAATGATCTCAGATAAGAAAAGAATATAAATAGAAACATCATAGTTTGATCTTTTGTTACAAGTGGAGATGGAAGGAAATAAAACATTTTCAAACATGCCAAGAGAACAGATATTACATCGTTGCAGAAACATAAATAAATAAAGGTCTAAGGAATAAGAAAGATTCACATGGGGGTCCTGGCAACCAGTTACTATGGAAACAATCCCCAGATATATATATCACTGTAGCGCCGTTCATTGTGTCCATTTCCCATTTTAAGAGGCCAATCAACCCTAGATCTTTTGCTCCATATTTCCTTGAACCTTAAGCAAACAAGACTTGTGGAAAGCTTAGTGCGCGTGCTTGCAGGGTGTAGGTGAGCCTTTTACTTGCTCTCTTTTTGTATAGAAGCCCTCCTCACTCGTTGTCAATATAATACGAGGTAATGAAGCTCATTTTATGACGAGACGAGTGCATTCCCCTGATTTCCATTAGAGCTTGTTTGCAGTTTGCAAGAAGAAGCCATCGCGCTTGCTTCTGAGTAAAAGCTTCCGCCTGTTGTCCTGCTTGGAAACTCGATTAAAACTCTTTTTCCTTTTCCGTTTCGTGTCAGAATTCTCCACGTTTCCCTTGTTTTCATAAATTAATCTTGTCAAAGTATAGATTTCTATTACATACACACGCATACAAAAGAGAAAGAGAGAAAGAGAAGAAGAAGAAGAAGAAGAAGAAGAAAGAGCACACCAAACAATGCCTACACAGTGGTGCCGATTAACAACAATGTCCAGCAAGCTTTGCACCCAAATACAAGGGTTATTCGAAAAGTGCTGTTCCTTTACGTGCTTGTATATGGCAAAGAAAACCAGTTATCAATATGATCAGAAGTGTAGACCTAATGTTGCATGTCTCTTAACTTTATGAGTTTTGATACTGCCACTTTCTCGTCAGTACAATGTTGGCAAAACTCACGTTTATTGATACAGGTACGGTTGACGTACCACAACTTCAGTTGAATTAATGTTTCTTGAAGTGCTTTCATTATACTGTAAATAGCTTATAGTCCCAAAAGTCTGAAAATGGGATGCATGTGAGGTGTAAACGAAACTCAAAATCACTACTTTCTACACGGAGAAAAAAAGTCACTGAACGTTCAGTTCCAGACGAACCTGCCGAACGTACGGCTATGGCAACTGAACATATGGTACCTGCAGCCAGATTGTTTGTTAAGCACCTTCCCGCCATACTGTTTTACTATATGCGTCCAGTACCAGGCATTATAACTAAAAAATGGTTCTACTAACGCAACTAAACCTAGAGCAACAGATGCTGAACAATATAGTACCAAGAACTGAACGATGTTTGACTGAACTCCAACAAAACATGTATGATGCCAGTTACTATTGTATTATGCGAACTGTTACTAAACAGTAACAGGAACCAAATGCGTAATGAGAACGTAACTGGGCGGTTATAGTTGCTACAGCCATACATCCAGTGGAAAGTATATTCACTAAATGTCTTGGAAATTGGCGCCAGTTTGTTTGAGACATGTCGTCGACCCGAACAGTAAAGTAAACGTCATTATGATACTCTTGAGGTGTCTCACTTCTGTAAAATTACGAATCAGTCTTCTTCATAGCTCTATTCTAACACAGGATCAATTAATGCAATTTCCAAGTTTCGAATAATTAAAGTCTACATAAATGTCTTTACTCCAGAAACTGTTTTCGTAACATAAAAGGACTAGTAAAATGTCCTACATTCAACAGGAGAAACGGTGGAACAGTGTTAGACTGTTGGACAACAAAGTGAACAAGCAAATCTGAAGGTCGTGAGTTCGAACCCCAGTCCAGACCTCCCTTTTTTCGCTAGTCAATACTGTTTTACTATATGCGTCCAGTAACATAGACTACACTATAACGTCTGTACACTGCTTACTGAACATATTGTTTCCGTTCACTTAATACCTGTAACTAAGTATGTTCAGTTGCCATAGTCGTACGTTCGGCAGGATCATCTGTCTGAACATTCGACTGCCTGCAACTGAACTTTTTTCTCCGTGTATCGCCCCTGCAATTGCTGTATGGACACATTTAGAATCACGATTTGCCGATCAGTCTATGGAAGCTTTTCTGCAAGTTATTCCTTTCACCACACACACCTCTAGTAAATGGAAAGTGTATTGTCTCAGAACAACGCTCATGCACTTCCTTCAAGAAACTTTAGTTCCTGCTTTCCTCTTTCTGAGAGAAATGGGATTCCAATAACTGAGTACATAATCATTGGTTCATTCTGTAACAAAGAATGCAGTCCTTTTCACTGCTAGCAATGCAGCACAGACAGTGAAGATTGATCCATTTTAGTCGTCAATGAGATAACAGACGTAAGGGGAGACATTCTAAAACTGGATAATCTGTTAGCTGGTGTGAATGGAAAGCCCGGACTCTAAGTCTCACTCAACACTTTGAAATATACAGTTGATGTAATGATCGCTAATGAATAGAACTAGGTGCTACAAATGGACAGAATAGTATTTGCAAGACACTGCCACTCAATAGCAGAGCTGTATTTCCAGAAATCGTGTATTTGTGGCGGTCATGTTGGAAGATGGCCGCCATACGCGTATCGAACAAAATCTGGAATTGCCTTATATCCAAATTTCTTCAGAATATGTTATTCTTTTATTATCCCAAGTTTCATACTTGTATCACAAAGAGCACGAATTTCTTGTTATGCCGCCCCACTAATACTACTTGGGATCATTAATCTGCTAATCTCACAAAACTGATTTTCACGCCGGGACGGGCGTAAGCCATAGTGCTGTTACCGCCCATACAATTAATTTTATCTTATCTGATTTTCACGCACGACAAGGAAGGAGTGGAAATTTTTAAATATTAGGGACAGACCGTTCTTAATAATTTTGGGGAATATGTATTCGTAATAAGAGCCAGTAATTTTTTATTTGTTTTCTACTGTAAAATTAATTTTAAGGCGGAAGCGAGTGACAGAATAAAGTAATTACGAGGAGTTCGAATTTGAGATTTTCTTACGGTTATTGTTCTGAAATGAAAAGAATTGACCACAGGACCGGAAGGGAAATTTTAAGTGACAATTTTGAAAGAATCAATACCAACAAGTTTTCAGGCCTTGAGGTGTTTGAATTATTCTGAATTTGACTTGTTTGAATCGATTGATCTTGACGATCACAGTAGAGCAAATTAGCAAAGCAAACAGGATATTTCAGCCCTGGTGCTGCACAGTGAGCCAGAAAACGCGAAAGTTTTGCCAAAATTCGATTTTATGATCACGAAGAAACAAAGTTTTAGACGACTTACTTGCGTAGCGAGAAATGTTTCCTGCAATGTAAGGTGGGCAGCTTTTGATTTGGAAATATTGTGTTGTGTAACTCTCAAAAGTTATCGCTTCGTTTCCTAGCAAAGTGGAGAGCTTTCTAGGAACATTCTCGTGTTGTTTGATGTAACATGGCCCACTTGCTATTTAAAAAATGATCTTCATTCAATATGGCGGATTTCAATATGATGGAAAAGTTGAGCATGCACTCCAAAATGTAGACCTCTCCCTACAATTCTATATACTAGGAAGTTTCATTTCCTTGACGGTTTGGGAACTACAAGGCTGTACTGTGATTTTTTTTATTCATCCTGTATTTTATACAGATATGCAAAGACACTATACACTGTTACATATGTCAATATCACGTTTATTCTGTTGTTCTTTTACTTTATGAGTGTTATACCTTTATTTACGAATTTTTAGGAATAAGAATTACCATTAACAAACTGTTGAGGAATTTTGGCCAGGCTTTCGGAGTTTCTGACCCACTGTGCGTTGCGCTGGTGTGCATGTCGACGGACCATAACTCAAGTACGAATATTAAAAGGTATTAAAAAAGAAGTTGTTAATCAGGGCTTGATTATATTACCAGAGGAGTTGCATGATTAAATAATATTTTTGTGTGTCTGAGAGAGAACTCTTGGGCATGTGTAAGAGAAAGTGTAAAAAAATTAAAGGAATTTGAACAGTATACCACGGTTTAGAATTAGAGTATCAGGAACGGCTTATCTAATTGATCGGATTTACAATGTAAAGAAAGCTAAACTTTAAGTCTATTTTTGTACCACATATTATCTGAAATTGCGTTACCTTTGTATATATAAAGTCTGAAACATGTCTACATAACAGGTGCTTATCATTTATTTTTGAAGAGGAAATTTTGAACAGTTCTCGTGTAATTTATTTTTCTATTATAATTTTTCATACACTATTTTCCCCTTTTGTTATGTTCTCACATCAAGCTTAGTCACTTTAGGGTCAATTTTTTCATTACCTAGTATAATGAGAAAACTTACACATTTAGACTGTTCCTGATAGCTCAGTTAGTTAAACCAGCTATTTTCTTGTTTCCTACGCATGATTGTAGGAAACTTTTACAGAAAAGTGTACAAATAATGATTGTAGCTGTGGATGTGATGATTTTAAAGCGTAAAAGAAGCTTACTTCTTTTCATAGTGCAAGAAATGTGGTTTACATTTCACGCGATTGCATCACCGAGCTATCTGAGTTTTCTTTAAAAAATGTACGTAGCTACTTAAATGCAAGTTTCCGATGCGATGCAAGAATCCACCGGCAAAAGCACTCTTGTGAATACAAGGAAAACTAACATGTTATCGATAGTGGTTTTCTGCAAAACGCCCAGCCCAACACAAAAGTATCACTAGAAGAGCTGCTTGAATCGCTTCCTCCACATAATTAAATTTCGCATCACTTTCAGCTTTCAGAGAACCTGGGTGAGGTCATAAGTAGACAGGTAATGCGGTAACCATAACAACAAAATTTTAAACTATACCAATTATTATGACAAACAACTTTTTTTTTTTGTATTATCTGAATGAAGATGCAATCCTTTAATGATGATATATACGTGACATATTCGATGGTTTAAAACACGCACACACACAAAATTACTTTTCATACAGACCCTAAAGAAAGTTACATAATTCAAAAGAACTTTAATGTACCAAGTTTCAAATGAGTTTCTTAGTAGGTAATTCAAGAGAATTATTAAATGTATTTAATTGTTTTGGGTGGTACATGCAGTACAATTCACTGAAGACTTCAATCATATCCAAGTAAAATAGTGGAACTGACTCCTCCATCTAGGGATGCCAACTGTCCGGTTTTGAAACGGACAGTCAGGTTTCTAGGGTAATTGTCCGGTGTCCGGTTGCGATTGAAAATAGGACGCCTAATGTCCGGTTTACTGAAAAGAGTATTTAAGTTAAAGTTTAAGTCTGAATGAAGAGACAATTTTAAAATTAGTAAGTAGTTGTAAATTCCTAATTGTAGCTTATTTTGGGTCTGGCGAAACCATTGTTTTCAGTTCTGATTAATTTTATATTTACTTACTTCTAAATACTGTGGTGTAATAGAACTTTACACATTTTTTGCTGCAATAGAACACTTTCCAAGGGTGGCTCAAATTTTGGAAGTATTATAGACAAAAAATATCTACTTGCACGTTCCCTATCACAAATTTTTTTGTTCCACTGTGAAAAACTCATTCTATTTATCACCACAGTGAATATTCATCTTGTGTATCATTATAATAATTTTTTTTAAAATTGCCATAATTTAATGTAAACAGACGTATTAGATATTGAATAGACACACTAGGCCTAGATGTTATGACATATTGAAAGGTAAATTATTAATTCTGTAAATTGTACTTTCAAGCCATTGTAAATTATTTTTTTTATATCTATTGTTCAACTATCTTTGGAACTCCATCTCATGATTTTCTATCGTAATTTAAGCCCGAAATTCATAGCTGAAATCTAACTTTCTGCTTTCATTGCATTTAGTTGTCAATGGCTAAAATGACAATTTATTTAATTTTTTGTGAATTCGAGGCCCTGCGTTTTGTAGATCTTCTTTCTGTATTTTTACAGACCCTCCACTGGATGACTTTCTGCAAGTCTCTTAGGCTACTAAACATTTGAAATTTTAGCAAATTCACATTGTTGAATTTCGTACGTCGCTTTAACTGAAGTTGTGTTTGAGATAATACCTGCAGTAGTTGGTGAAGTGAATACTGTAATTATTCTTAGTGTGATGCATGTTCAATATCCTCATTGGTAGGTAATTCTCAAAACACCAAATCTATGCAAGCAAATAAGCAAGTGTTGTATGTTCGGTTCCCAAACTTAAAAAAAAAAAAAAAAAATCAAAATGTCCGGTTTTTAAAGAATTTGGAGTTGGCAACCCTACCTCCATCCTACAGTCACCAATTTGAGAGATTCTCACATTGAAAATTAAGACATTTTGCTTCTCGCAATTCCTTTATTTTTAAACTAAAAATTACAGCTAGAACACATACTTTTGGGGATTAATGTTAACTGTAATAAAGGTTTTCCGTTGAACTGATTTACCTACACAGGTATCCGGTTATGATCTGTGCACTTTATTAACTATGTGACTGTCACAGCCCTGAATTATAGTTCAAAGTTACTTAATTAAAAATAATATGTTAAAATATCAATACGTATATCCTACCATAATGCAGTAATATTAATACACAAACCATTCACTAGGTATTACTAATTACTTATTAGTATAGTACGAATTTGTAAGTTAAACAGTGGCGTAACTACAAAATAGGTAGCCCCGGTTAAAAAGTGAAATTGGTTCCCCTTATGTAATTCTAGCAGAGCAGTTGCATCTCAAATCAAGACGTAGATTTTGTTAATTATTTTTCTAAATGCTTTTAATGGAAATTTAAACCAAACTATGTAGTTGTTTTCCAGATAAAAAAATATTTAAAAAAAGCCGGCCGGGTGACCGAGGGGTCTGCGGCGGTAGGTCATCGGCTCGAAGGTCCCGGGTTCGAGTCTCTTTCAGGGGCATGGGTGCGGATTTTAACACTTAACAGCTAAAGGCGAATCGTGACGGACCGAAGTCCAAAGTTACTAGACTGGCCCACATAAAAATAAAGTTAAGTTCCAGATAAAAAAAAAATCTGGCCAGATATTCCCTTCTAAATTTCATTGTCGATACTTATTGAATCTCAAGACGTGTTACGAGTACTACAATCGACAAACCACATCATAGCAACTACTTAACATATAGAAGTCATTCGTTTTTATGGTGGATATTTACGTGTAGTTTGTAATGTCAACACTTGTCGTTTGTACAGGGTGTACAGAAATTCTTATAACTTTGAAGAAAAAAATCGAAAATTCGATGATCTCGGAACTTTTTTCCTTTCTTCCGTAACACAGTACGTACTTGTTTTTCACAACTTTGGGTAACCACTTCTAGGTACTTTATCACAAAAAGAAAAAAAACTTGAAGTGGTTGAGACTATACTTTCACTCTAACAACAACTGAAAGTTGATTGTTTTTGACAAGTTTGTCATATCTAGACACAATTTTTGCAGAAAATACGTTCAAAAAATTATCTGTGTAGTAGAGAAACGAATGTTCTAGACGCTGACTAACTTTTATAATTGACGAAGAAGTATTTTATATTTTCTGCTAAATTTTGCAATATTTTCTTGCAAAAAAAACAACAACCTACTTTCAGGAGATACTTCGGAAGCTTCTGAATGTGATGGGAGAGGAGAGGAATTAAGTGACTTAGGAAGTCTCTCCTGTTAAATTCAGTAACCCACGAAGAGTTTCGCGAACGCAATTTTATGCAGGAAACATTTAGTCGTAAAATCTAAATCAATTCTTCGTCGATTATAAAAGTGGGTCAACTTCTAGAATACTCATTTCTCAACTATGCAGAGAAATAAGATTTTTTGAAAACGTGTTTTCTAGGAAAATAGCGTCCAAAGAATTTCCATTGTTGTTAGAGTGAAAGTAACAGTCCCAACCTTTTAAAGGTATTTGTGCGATAAAGTACCTGAAGTGGTTACTCGAAGTTGTAAACAACTACGTATTTTGTTGCTGAAGAAAGTAAAAAAAGTTCCGAGATCTTGGAATTTTCGATTTTTACTTCAAACTTGTTAGAATTTCTTTACAAACTATACACAATTATCTATCATGTAAAGAAATAATTCCTTCTTTGTGCTAATTAGTTGCTAAGATATGATTAGCCAAATGTAGTACAGCATATCACGTTATGAACTTCAATGAATCAACAATGAATTTTAAGAAATATATTGGTATATTTTTTCTTTTCGGAAAAACAAAAATACGGATCTCTTGAATGGAGAACTAAAGTGTTGACGCCACATCCGGTTGGTTTCCATAGCAACGGCGGAGCCCAAGTCTGAAGAAACAGTAAGTTTGATGGCAGAAAAGTAGAAAATCAGTTGTGGAACCAATGGCTTTTAATACTTTTCGAACTGTTGATTATTCCATGACGAGCGGAAACTGATTGAAAGAATAGAAAATGCTGTAGAGTCAAAACATGTACCTTTGCTTGCGTATGACCGAGATTTGATGCACATTACGAGGGAAAGTACAAGAAAGGAGATACGAACAGTAAACATAATAAGTTGAGGTGAGTAGTTGCAACACCGAGGACTATATCTCATAATCGTATGCAACAGCTGAAGATTATGAGCGATCCAGTCTTGCATGAATTTCTGAACATCACAATGTCCTGAATCTCAATCTCATGCAACAACTGAAGATTATGAGATATGCTGATTGACGGAAACTCTCCTGTACTTGAATCTCATAATCTTATGCAACAGTCCGTTTGGATGTTGACCTCAACAACACAGCGGGCAAGCACGGCTCTGGGAGACAAGGTATAGTGAAAGGGAAGCAAGGAGAAGAGACCACGCTCTCTAAGTTCCGTTCCTCGCTAGAAGAAACGGTCGGTCAGAGAAGTTATCCCTCGAGTTGCAGGCGAAGGTATATGAGTTACTGGTTCCGGTCCTCCGAAGAGAAACGGTCGCCCGCGGCCCACGGGTTGTGAACTGGAGACAGTGAGCTACTGGTTCCGTTCCTCCGAAAAGAAACCGTCACCCGCGTGCCACAGGTTGCGAACCGGAGATGGTGAGTTACTAGTTCCGTTCCTCCGAAGAGAAACAGTCTCCCGCGGCAAAGAGATTGTGAAGGACGTTAGAGGGTTGTAGATTCCGTACCTCGAAGTGAGATACGGTCACCCACAGTTGTTTTCTAGGAAGGCAGATGAAAGAAAGGAAATATTGCCCGTAATGTATCGCACTCCAAGTTCCGCTCCTGACGAGAGACGCGGTCCCTTGGGGAACCCCTCGAAGTTGAAGAGTCCAATAATAAAAATCACGTGGTTCCTAAGAATACTTGCTTTATTGTCGTAAAAGCAATAAACCACTATTTGCACCGATCTGATGGTCTGATCTAACGGCCGGGAAAGAAGTAGTAATCCATGGCCCGCAGGGCCACCAGAATCAAAAGTTTTTGTTTTAAATGTCTAAAAATAAAAATAAAAAATCCTGAAGATTGCGAACTGGAGCGCCATCTCTTGAATAACTTTTTGGATACAATTTATACACAGTAAATTGAAGCTATATGAACACGAACGTATCACTATCGGAATTTTTAACGGAAGCTGCATCAAAATCTGGGATGTATATGAGAACAAAGAGTGTAAAGATACATGATCACCCGCAGCTAACCTTACCTAACCTCCACGTTCGTGTGGTCACTAATTTAAAATAATCTACGAAAAGTGCAAGAAAATAATTATTAATAATAAATATAAACATATGAAAATGTATTTTGAAAGAAAAAAAAGAAATTGTTATCTCTGTCGAGACTCGAACCTGGGCTCTTTCGTTCAAGAAGCCGACGCCTTAACCACCAGGCCACCGAGGTCTGAAGTTGTAATTACAGTTCACGCAATGTATGCATTTCACGTTTTATGTATCAAGCCAGTAGTGACGCGTTGTTGACAACTTCCGTTTAAAATTCCGAAAGCGATTCACTCTAATATGAACAGGTCGCTATTCATCACTGTTACATAGTTAATTTTTATTCCGGTAATTTATGTTTTTATCAAACATATACAAGGGTACTAGTAACTTTCGAAAACTTGATTTATGCTATACTTTACCTACAAATAAATACCACAAGTCAAACGTCAAAAAGCTAAAGTTTTTTGTGGGGGTATTGACTACTATGAAACCATGCGACGTTTGAAACATTGATATGAGGTTTAAAATACGAATGACATTGTAGTATGAGAAAGAAAATTGTGTTATTATTTGGTTACCTACTATCTTCGTAGAATTAACGCTTTTTCCGGGGAAATTGTGAACTGTGGAAGGTTTGTGATTGTTCATTATGTTCATATACTGAGGTAGAAACTTTTTTTTTTTTTTAGCTTTAGAGAAGTCAGTAACATTTTAGAGGTCAGATTTCATGTAGCTGAGGAGCTTGAGGAATGACTGGCGTTATTCAAATACCGTTACGGCACTTATCTGCTAAGACAAAACCTCCACAAAATATCGACCATACGTGTCCCTCCACTCCCTTGTTTGTCCCATGACTTTAACGGAGCATTGCTATTGAACCATTTCACAATTAAACTGTCTTCGAATGAAGTTATTGGTGTCGTTGAAACCGCTCTTTCTTTATTAAAAAAAAAAAAAAAAAAAAATGTTCACATAATTATTTCGTGGATGCTTTCTAATGGGAATTGGGAAGAGGCAGAGAAACTCCACGGGAAACAAGTTGCTTTCCCATATGTAGAAAAGGATGCTCGGTTATCGTTTGTTTACTGTCCCTTCGTAACTTTGAGGCATAAAACTCTTCTGTTTTCGTTTTGGGAACACGTAAAAATCAATCTGTTTCATTTACAAGGGTGGTTTGGTGTTGTTCAAACAAATAATCTAGTTGAAGAGAGACAGTGAGACCCTTGAGTGTTGATCTTGAATCTTAAATGCATTCTTGTGTTTAGTTGTGATTTTTCTAAGAGCAAGAACTGTTGAATGTATTTTATTTTTGCTATACTCATATGTGTTTGTAAGTGTGTATCGTATTACCGGAATGGATACTCTTTCAAAGGAACAGTGTGCAGATTTGCTAGAGTGGTACGTTCCGAGTGGGAAGTCGGTTACACAAACGCGGAGAAAGGCGTTTGTACAGTGGGGTGTGAAAATAAGCAACACACTACTTATTCATCTATATGAACAGTTTTGAAATAACTCTTTCAATAGGGAACACCTTTCTCGGCGACAACGACAAGCCGGTCGACCAGCAACTGTCTATATAGACGAAAATAAACGCAAAGTGGTTCGTTCTGTGCTTAGTTCACCCAGACAATCTATACCACGTCGAAGTATTGCACTCAACGTTACAAGAAGTTCCTTGAATAGGATATTGCGTGTGCTGGAGGTTAGGGCGTACAGAATGCAGATTGTACATAAATTACAAGAAGCAGATGACGGTGCCATAATGTTATTTTGTAAATGGTTTATAGACAAATTAAATGAAAAACTTATGTTTCTATTTCAAATTATAATGCCGGATGAAGCTATTATTTTCTTAAATGGAACAGTGTCTTCATCTCATGCACGGATCTGGGGCCTCAGTCCACCATTGGAAAGAACTGAACGTTCTACTGACCAAAGGGGTATTATGATATGGATAGGACTAACAGCAAATTGTGTACTTGGACCGTTTTTCTTTGAAGGAAACGTAAATCAAATTACATACCAGAATATGTTGCGTTAATTTCTTTCCCCTAAACTTGAAGGCTTAAATCTTGAACCGAACAACGAAATGTGGTTCCAACAGGATGGAGCTCCAGCACATCGTACTATGGCAACACTTGAAATTTTGAAAGGGAGGTTTGGAAACGGTTTGTTAAGTATGGGGGAGTGAAGTAGAGTGGCCAGCTAGATGTCCCGATCTAACTCCATGCACCTTTTTTCTGTAAGGTTTTCTTAACAAGAGGTTTACAGGAATCCTCCAACAACACTTGCAGAGCTTCGACGATCGATAGAGCGTTGCGATGAACAGACAACACCGGACACACTTGAAAAAAATCACAAAGACAGTAATACACAGAGTTTATGATTAGCACATCAGGGACATCACGTGGAATAGATGAATAACAACCGAAGATTTAGAGTCCAGCAAGAAGTCAAGAACTGCTGTACAGGCAAGGTAGTCTTTCAAATGTTTCTCTGTATTCAGTAGATATGCAAATGGATAAATAACGGTAAAAGTCTCGAATGAAGCTTTGAAAAAACTGGAATAACCCAGGTAATGACCTCCTTGTAGAGGACACAGTTTCCCATTTTTCTAGTGCATGTCACTGATACTTTAAAACTCATACGAACTCACTGTCAATTCACTGTTTCAAACGTCGCATCATCTGATATTTCTCCTTTATGAGTATGTTCCATGACATCTATCACTGAGATAATTTTGTGCAATAAGATGTTGAAAAGAGCGATAATCCCTTAAAGATTACAGTTGACCTTCTGATGGGCACATGGTCAAACTTTGGATTCTCGTAAGTCACATGCCATTTTCAATTTTAAATCTTAAAGAAACTCAATTAATTGTTTCAAAAGTCAAATGCTTTGATAGTCGTCATTGTCTGAAATACGACACTTAAGCTCCGTGACATTTGACCTCTGGTGACATTTTTGAATTTTCAATTTTGTTGAAAAGAAACCTTTAGTCGGTCCTTTATTTGTGTGTTTGTGGTCATCTTCTTTGATAGAATTAATCTTTTACCATTAGCTGTTGGAAACGGGGCTAATCCCTAAAAGGTCACAGATGACCTGCTGAGGATCACGAGGTCAAGTTTTGGATGCCCGTAAATGACATGTCATTTTCAATTTTAAATCTTAAAGAAACTCAATTAATTGTTTCAAAAGTCGAATGCTTTGATAGTCGTCATTGTCTGAAATACAACACTTAAGCTCCGTGACATTTGATCTCTTATAACATTTCTGACCTTTCAATTTTGCTGAAATGAAATCTTCGGTTGATCCTTGATTTGCGTATTCGTTGTTGCCTTTATCGATAGAATTAATCTTGTACGATAAGTTGTTGAAAGGGACGCTAATCTCGCAAAAGTCACAGGCGACCTTCTAGAGGTCACAAGGTCACAGTTGGCCACATTTCTCATTAGCACATTGCTTAGGATCAGAAGTTATGCACATATACCAATTTTTGCTACCACAGATCAATATTCAAAAGAATGGCTGGCATATGAGACAACCATTTACCATTGAAATCCCATAAGGAAACATCACATTTTGACCTTTGACCTTGTAGCTCATCGGTTTGTTGTACCCTTGACCTCGTTTTTCTCTCAAACAAAACTTCAGACGTTCATCTAAACTTCCTCCAAATTTAGTTGTCCTAGCTCTTCCCATTTCTGTGTACTGGAACAATGAAATTTACACACTAATTTTGGGACAGTCTGTATATTGATTTCTAGCTTTAGAATTAATTGTGCATACATTTCTTGTAAATATTCATCTGAAGGTTTATATTGCGTTTTTCTTAATTTTTCTGGTCATTTCTTTTATACTTACGTCTCAACGCTTACAACTGTGCAGACATTTTTTCCATCAGTTGAAAGAAGGAAATACATCCACCAACTTTTTTAATTTTAAAATACAATACCTGGAAACTGTTTGAGCAGTACGCAAGGATCACAAGATCGTTCTGAATATTCTGTAAAAATATAGTTTCCTTTCAATAAATAATACAAATGTTATAAAGTTTTGTTAATTTCCCACAAAAGATTTTTTGATTTTTTTCCTTCCTTCAACTACTGATTCAAGTGGTAGAACGTTGGCTTAGTTATCGGAAGGTCCTGAGAACGATCCCAACAGCCGCCCAGCCTGACTGAGTTCTTTCCAGGATTTTCCTCAGTTATACCAGGTAAATACCGCAATGGTACCTTCAATATAGGCTCTGGTCGACTACCTTTCAATTTCTCTCCCCCATCCTATCCAGACCTAAGTCTGAGATGCCTAAAGGTTATAAATAAAATTCAAAATTCAAGAAGTGTGACTGAGTTTCCATTTAAAAAAAAATCTTTAAATTTAAAGTAAGTTTATCTAAAATTAGAATTCCCTTCACATTGCGGGAAAATTCTATTGTTTTAATTATAATTCGAGATATGTATAATTGAAGTAAATCACTTCATTTCCACGGCCTTGTTGTAAAACATTTTTGTTTGAATTTTCTGTTTGCAATTGTTTAAGATCAACGTTGGAAACTGTGTGATGCACGCGTGGAATAATAACAAGCATTCCTAATTATTAAATGCTGCCATCTCGAGAACCACTAATTAGCGAAGTGGTAATCACGGACAAGAAGCAAACTATGCAGTCACTGAAGAGTATCAAATGTATGAAATAATGTGTTTCCTATATATTTTTAGAAATCTTTCAATGGAACTACAAGATCCGTAAAAACTTCAACTAGACTATTTCAAGTATCAATATAGCATCCAACCATGGAGATCTACATCTGTCTTTTCTGTTTAGAAATTAAGCTCTATTCATCCGCCCACTTTCACACAGATTTTCTGTCTTTTAACAGGCTTTGAGTCAAAAGATTAGCTAGATAAAATCGTTGGAAGAAAACAAACAACATAAAAGGATGAATTTCATATCCTGTGGATATTCAGGAAATGTAAAGAACGAAAAAGCATTCGCCGGAAATTAAAATGAAAACGGTTGCTTGGTAACGACTAAAGTTAGTAAATGTGAAAACAGTTTTCCCTGTGAATAGAATGGCAGAGATAAAATAAATGTAGAAATCACAACAGTACAACAATACTGTATTTATTTAATTTGACGGCACAAAGCCTGAAGGATTATATTCCTCAGCGAACACTCTTCCGGGAAATGGGATATGTAAGGTAAAGACCAGTTTCGCTCGTAGCTCTTACACCTTAGTTTAGGTAATATCCAGACATTCTCTTATGAAATTAAGGACGTTCAGAAACGGCTCAGTCAGGTGGTCGGCAGAAGGAAACTGTGTGCTTCAAGCTGATCCGAAGCATTCAACGCTTCAGATCACAGGGACTAGATACAATAATATTATAGAATATACACTGAGTCATAGAACCACGACCGGAAAAGGAGTAATGCGCACAAGGACCGTTTTCTGCTCCTCAACCAATTCTAATGAAATTTTGCACGTAATAACTAGACGACATGAAAGTTCCAATAATCCTTATAAAAAATGCACATTTCCCACGAAACTTTGTGTTGTTTAACCATCAGCCCCCTCTAGTTACAAAGCGATACTTCGCTCCAATAATTTTCATACAATGTAGAAGAACATATCCAAAAATCATTTTGTAACTGATGGGGGCTGATGGTTAAAAGAAACATGTTATACTCTAAAGATGGGTAACTTCCGGATTCTCATATTTATAGTGTTGTTCAATATAAATTCTGATATCTTCAGAATGGCTTAAGCTATCAAATCCAAATCTCGTTTGAAAACTACTAATATAATGAGAATGTTGCAGTGTAAACCAAAAAGTACTTAAATTTATGCGACTTGGTTGGGGACTTGGATATGCATCCCCTATATTCCCCTAACATTAGAGCTTCAAATATGGTTCCGAACTCTCCACGAGGTGATACCATAGACCTCATAATAGATTATGAGGTCTATTGACTGGACGATTTATTTGGTTTACGTTCCACTGAGCTCTACCACCGTGGGATCCATAATCTACCCGAGCGGTGCGCGACAGGTTATTGCTGCTAATGGAGACTATTTCTAATATCCATCTACGTCTTACTCTTACTTCATGTAATCACGTTTCTCTCTATAAGGTAAAAATCCGACAGAACCTTATATACAGAATATTCGGTTATTATTGCCATATTGTGCAACTTAGAGAGTGGACCAGGCCCATAACCAGAGGGGGAAGTGTGGATGATCCCGCTCTAGTACGATATTGAGCCCCCCCTAGCATATTGTAAGCCGGACATCCACTGCTAAAATGAAAAAATATACATGTATTCTTGATATTTTAAAAGTAATAACCGATTGATACTACAGTTTCTCTATAACTTTCTCTGTAATCACATCTGATCGGCCGAAGGTAGCCACTTTTTGTGTGAAATATTTGTACTTCTCTCACAATATATAATAATTTATTCCCCTATACTTGGGCTGAGGCTTGCCTGAGGTTTTAGGCTGGTTACGGCTCTGGAGTGGGCCTATCGTCCATTTTCCATGAACCTAAGTGTATACGGTTTTAACGGTGGTATTCCTAGGAAAAACTTCATTGTATAGAGAATGAATTGAGCAAATGTTCCAAATAACCTAACATTTACACAGAAACTTCACATTTTCTTATATAGATATTAATACCGCTTTATTGTGATGAATACAATCTTAAGAACATATGTATAGGTATAATACCGGTAACGTTGATGTTCTTATTTACTTGAGTAAATGAAAAGAAACATAGAAAGATCGTGGTTACATTGTTTTAGTCCTTTTCTCGTTGTACTCGACCATGTGTAGATCATAAGCAGGGCTGGAATGATAAGATTTTTTGGGGGTACACGCTGCTCAATAAAAATACGGATTTGGGAACACGTTCCTTTATATTTATGCACTGAGGTGGGTACACGCTGTGATTTATAATATTAGGTGGGTACACGGCGTGTACCCGCGTATACCCTCCATTCTACCCCTGATCATAAGAACACAAAGGACATTTAGGTTTGGATCCCAAGCAGAATGTAGGCGCACATACCAAGATGTGCTACAGTGACCCTCGCCAACCCTGATGAGAGAGGCTACAACACATTATACTAAACAGATAGTTTTGAAGGTTGAAACGTGATTTTTCTAAGAACATAGGGAATGACAACGGAGAGAAACAACTTGCTATGAAGAACTTAGCTCAATAGGAAAAAATAGTGAATGACTATAGAAAGATTTATGTAGGAACGCTGGTAACATAAAAACAAATGTGTATTCGTTGTATAGCTACTTTTTAATGAGTTCATTTTTCATTCTTTCTATACTGTTTCACCTCCTGTAAGATGTAGACAAAAAAAAAATCTTATTCTGTAGTGAAGGTAGTGTAAGACTGGTAATTTCAATCCCACCTAGTGACAGAGCGGAGGTCCAAAGAAGGAAACGATGGACCGGCAGAACAACGAGTAACGAGTGAGAAATTTTGCACGTGAAGAAATTTCCGGCGTGTATACAATTGAAACTTTACCGATTAGCGCGTGTGCGAGGATCAGCAGATGAGTGTGTGATCCCTTTTGACGTTGTCAGTTTGTACCTAGCATCTCGGTTAAGGTAACGTTTTGTTAGCCTGGTACCGTGCTCCAATCTCACCTTTACCTTGGAAGGTGTACTACGCGTCAGAGTTGAACTGAACCATCACCAGTGGTTATAAGCAACACGGGCATCAACAGCTAAGTGGGTGACTATCCCAGTAATTTTAGATAGAAATCTACACTCCGGCAAGTGAAACATTTATTTTATCTCCAGTCTCACCTTGTATAGAAAGATTGCACCGGACAGTTTTGCTCTGAAGTTACTGTGACTTGAAGAATTTCGCATAGCATTAGCTTGGAACAGTTATTAAAATATCGCTAAACTGCCTAACAATATATAAATTTATTATTTCATAACTTTGTGTCCTCGTAACTTTTAGAGAAGAAAAGCAGCGTTGTTCTGCTTAAGCAGTTGTAGAAAGAAACTTTGCTTGTTGTGGGAGCGCAAGGTGTAAATTGCCGGACGCCAACAATATGTGACTTGTTTTGTTACCTAGCAACAGAAGAAAATTTTATCCGCTTCTTCTTCTACTGAAAACTGAACAATTTGTGACGTCATACTCCGGTAATTAGGCAATAATTTTGTAACTCATCTGGTACCATAGTCTCCAGACAGCGTTGCTACCTATAGTGAAATTTCCCCGTCTTCAAAAGTAAAAATAAGTGAACTTTCAAACACAATCTTTTCGATTTGAGTTATTATTGCGCGACATATTTTTAGTTACGTCTCAGTTAAAGATGAAAGTATCTTACTTCGTAATTAGTCTTCGAATGGACTGTTTTATATGTGTATACTTGAAAATCAATGAACTCTTTTACCTAAACGTGAGAAATAAGGGCAGGTGAAAGAAGAAACTCTTCGTTGCATTGTGAATAAGATATTATTTATTTTTCGTATATCCATTCATATGAACATTTTGCTGTGTGTTTATAAGAAGTACTTTATGCTTTGACATTCAATTATCAATTGCAACGATAATCTCAACACTGTGACTACAGGACTGTCAGGCCACAATCTAAAACGATACTTACCTTTTTCTTCAAATATTTGACGATTAAGCTGTGGCTACAGGCAGGTCAAACCAAATTTGGATACTTTGCAAAAACTAATTTTAGAAACGGCAGTAGCATATGAAATCGTATTCACTCATTCGAGTTAGTTGATTTTCATCAAAGCATCCTGCAGTGACTACGAGTAGGTCTAGCATATGAAGTCACGTTGCTCATATATTGCTTAGGAGTCATTCTACGTAGAAGCGTCCAGTAGCAACTTTATTATCATTTTGAACGAGCACTATTCATTTTGAAGTGTGATTTCAGAGACAAATCATCATAAATATTGTTCATTTTTGTATAATATCTCCAGAAAAATCACTTACGATCTTTCATAATATACGTCGGAACAAATATAGTAATATATCAACAAAGAACTTATTTAACGTACATTTTAATCAATTCAGTGTATCATATTTTAGTAGCTTTAAGATCGTGTTTACATATTTTTAGGTTTGTATCGGTGATTGTATAGTTCTGAACATAAACTTATTGATATTTAATTACATAGTCCAAGGAATAATTTGACATTTTTCGCTGATACAAAAGATAGGCAAATAGAGTACTCTATGAGGTGCAAATTATAAGAATTTAATATATTCTTGATATTTTGAAAAGAATTTGAATTTAAATATATATATTCCAGTATATTTTGTCGAAGAGCGCTCAAACTCCTATTTTCACCCTAATTTCAATCCAATCCCTATTTCTATTCTAAACTATAGTTCATTTCATGTGATGAAATAATAGAAGTAAGAGTATCTAAAGTACGTTTGGTATTCTCATGTGACTTGATATTAGGGGGTCTGGGGGCAGCGCCCCTAGCAAAGCAAAGCTAGTGTATATATATCATATTCAGCCGTTTTCTATCCACTGCTGATGAAGGCCTCCCCCTTTTCTTTCCACATATCTCGGTCTGCTGCTATCCTCATCCACGTAGCTCCCGAAAAACGCTTAATTTCATCTACCCATTACATTTGGACGTCGTCTCGGTCGTTTCTTTTCTCTAGGAATCCATTGTAGTACATTTGTCGTCCACCTTCCATCTGTTCGTCTAGCTACGTGACCGGCCCATCTCCACTTCAGCTTCTTCGCAGTCTTGATTACATCCTCTAACTTTGTTTGTGCGCGAATCCATTCATTTCTCTTCCTGTCCCTCCTGGTTATTCCTAGCATGCATCTCTCCATTGCTCTTTGTGTGACTTAATTTTTGAGTCGTTTGAACATTCAATGTCCAAGTATCGCAGCCGTACATCATTACAGGTAAGACACATTGATTATAAACTTTACGCTTCAGACACATTGGAAGTTTGCTTTTGAAAATAAAGTGTAGTCTTCCAAAAGAACTCCACGCCATTTTACATCTTCTATTTATTTCATCAGTCAACTTTGCATTCGATGTTTTGAGCTGGCCTAGGTAAACATACTCTTCAACTATGCCTATTGTCTCTCCGTTAATCTTCACTTCCTTCTTTGCAGCATGTTGGTTGTACATTACTTTTGTTTTACTTAAGTTCATTTTAAGGCCTATTTTCGAACTCTCGTTACTCAGTCCTTCCATTCTGGTTTGTAGTTCTTCTGCACTTGAAGCAAACAGGACTATATCATCAGCGAACCGTAGGTGATGAA